>JAGVVM010022668.1:0-13728 GCA_019149425.1 Psidium friedrichsthalianum | reverse complement strand
AAAGTCAGACTGGCACTCAAACCTGGCTAATGACAATAGTTAACCGTCGAGAGAACAGGAGATAGGATCCCCCCCCACCCCCCCCCCCCCCCCCCCCCCCCCCCCCCCCCACCCCCCCCCCCCCCCCCCCGCACACGCACTCTCTCTCTCTCTCTCTCAATGCGTAGTAGAAAGTCTAGAAGAAGAATGGTTACTCTTTCGACAATAATCGCAAACACAGCTAAAGCATGACCACGATATTGAAGTTACTTATAACAAAACATAATTTCATGTAAAGTTATTTGGTTGATTAACTCCTAAAAACAACCCGACCAATTACCAGCCACAGATGCATAAGCCCAGGTGGTGTTGGATGGGCTGCCGAAGGATAGCTATTGGAGTAGGTCCCGGCAGCGGTAGGTTCCTGCGGCGCGTGCAAGGTAGCCGTGTCACCGAACGTCTGGAACAATTAGTCATGTCGAAGGAAGCTGGAAGTTTTTTCATCCCTCTTCTCCAAGAGTTTAGGAAAAGCCATGGCAAGAATTTATCATTCAACTCTTCAGTATCACAGGTTTTCTCCGTCCTTTCTACTTAGAAAGCCTGTCTAAATTCTACTGAGACATCCTTGATGGCATTTCTATCGACCTTCAGGCAATGTGATTGTAACAACGTTGTGTGTGTTTGGTTCTTCCCTAACTAAATATGCATCCGAGCTATCCGAACTTCTCTCGACGAAGAAACCTGGCTTTTTGGCTTCGGCAAGGTTGCTCCTTCATTTGCCAACATGAAGACGACACTGGACATTGTCGGCCTATCTTTAGGAAACTTTGGACACATAGCAAGCCCACTTAATGCATCTCTCTACTTGAGACTCCACAAAAGAGGTGCATACAGATTCATCAATGAGTTCCATGGCCCTTCCTTCACTCCACAGTATCCATGCCTAAAAAATTTAAACTCCTCATGATCAACCACTGTCCGTGTATCAAAAAAGAAAATGTGTCTAGAGGAACATAGAACAAATAGGATGAGGTTTTAAGAGAAATGAAATATCTGATCTTGTTTAGCAAAAAAGGAAATGACGGGTCTTGATAATTCTCTACCACTTACGTGCCCAAGAAGGGTGTGATGATGATCAGGATGGTGGAATCCTCTATTCCTTTTGCTACTTACTATCTCTAACAAAAGCACGCCGAAGCTAAAAACGTCGGACTTCACAGAGAACTTTCCATCAAGGGCATACTCTGGGGACATGTAGCCACTACATCAAGCGAATCAAGCTTCAGTCCCTTCAAATACCAATGGATAGTGCACTGTTTGAATGAATGAGATGAGAAACTTACTATGTACCAACTATTCTTCTCGTCTCTGCCTCTGTGCCATCTCCTCGAAAGATCCTTCCTAGGCCAAAATCTGAAATCTTCGGATTCATGTCGGCATCTAACAAAATGTTACTTGTTTTCAGGTCTCTGTGGATCACTTTTAGTTTTGAATCCCGGTGTAGATAGAGAAGTCCTCGGGCGATTCCTAAAACAATTTCAAATCGCCTTTTCCATGCCAAAGAGGAGCTTCTATCATGATCTGCACACACTCAACCCCATAAAAAAAGAAGTTGTAGGAGTTTAGCTGTATTTTCTAGCAAAGGAATCAATAGAGAGAAACAAATGATACAAATCGAGTGAAAAGGGTCTCAGAAAGATTAAGCGGCTCTAACCAAAGATGAAATAATCCAAGCTTTTGTTTGGCATATACTCATAAATCAACATTCTCTCTTCTCCCTCAATGCAGCAGCCAACAAGTCCAACAAGATTCCGATGCTGAAGTTTGGCAATTAGAAGGACTTCATTCATAAACTCATTAGGACCTTGACCTGAATTTTTTGACAGCCTTTTAACTGCTACTTCTTGTCCGGTTGAAAGAGTTCCCTGCATGTATTTTACTTAGTGTGGGCCTTGTAGTTATTTGAGCTGACTGATTTATAACTCGTTACTTGTAGACCAGACCGAACCCCCTGCTCCTAGCTTGTTTGTTTGAGAGAAATGGTTGGTAGCAATGCAACGGTAGCAAAATCATACAATGGCAAGTCAATGTCATCCATCCACTTGGCAAGCCTACAATGATGTAAATTAGTTCTCAAACCATACTATAAACACCATAAGACAAAAAAAAAAAAAAAGACGATCTGGAATTCAACCACTTGAAATAAGACAAAAGTATTTAGCTTACCTCGGGTTTCATTCTTCTTTTCCAGATTATGCTCAATGCTGTGACCTGCAATGCAATCCCGAAATAGCTGAAGCCACAGTGATAGTCACCAGTTTCTTGGATGGACTGTGGTTTGAATCTAGCATACAAGAAGAAGTTAAGTAACCAATTTCAAAAATAGAGTTCATCTGTAAGTCATGAATCTATCTCCATTAGAAGAAACTTGGAGATTAGACATTTAAAATAGTAAGGACAGAAGAAAGTTCAGTCTGTCATGGACAAAGGACACGTCGATGTAATGAGAGATTGCGACAAAGAAGAGAAAAGCAATTAGTAAACAAACTAGCCAATGAAGATAACAATATTGGTGATTACCTAATTCAGAAGCATGTAGCCGCAAGAAGAGATATTGGTCATAACCAACAATGTTAAATTCCCGAATATCAATGAGATCGCCAAACCACATCAAGCAGCCTGCTCCTCTAATATTTCGAGTTAGCATAAGCCATGCAGGAACAATTCGCTAGACACTTAACCCTGCACTCCTCAAGCTTCATATTCTTGAATAGCTTGAAATCGACCAAGTCAGGCAATTTAACTTGCGAAAGTTTTGTAAAATTGTCGTCGCGATTACAATTCAATGGAACTTTCCTTATGCACCCGCCTGTCGCATTGAGCATGTCCCACTCTTCTCGTGGCTTCTGTATAAAACCCTGCAAGCAGATGCATCTTGGCCCGTCGTTAATTCGGCACATGCTATTAGCGCCACAATATCCATAGAAGTCACAAGGGATAAAGGACCGAGTCAATCGAATCCCATTTTGTGCTTCCACTCTTCAATAGAAGATAATCCGTAACACCATTCGGGTTAATCTGGCTCTTACAGTGATATCTTCCTTGAAGGTTTCAATGAAAAATAGGCATCTGTTTCATTGTAAATAGCAAAGGTTCGACCAATGGCACTTAAATCCATGGTAATACCAGGTAATCCAACTCCATTCCATGGCCCACTTCGATAAACTTTACCAAAACCATTGTCGGTTTCCTCGAGTTGAGGTAAACCATCAATTTTGTATCTCACTGTATAGTCCCCAGGGGAAGGATCATCCTCGCTTCTCCAGGAAGTCAGACGACGTTCCGAACCGGTTCTAAAGTTCCATCCCACTGTCATACCAACCAAAAGCGTGTCTGATGGGTAATCAAAGCTCTGCCATGAGTGGTCAGCTGAATCTGAACTGTGGCGTTCCCTAAGAACAAGATTACCAGAATCTAGGAGCTGTACAACTGGGTTTCGAGAACCTTGGTTGAATTTGTCGACCAAAATGACGCTCTTTGATCGGTTCAGAAGAACAAGTTCACCTTCGTTGCTTAACTCTAGAGTACCATTTGAATCATTGAGCGGACTGTTCCTATTAGCAACCCAAACAATTGTTTTAGGACTCACCACGAACCATATCCCTAGGAAACCGTTCTTCGAGCTTCCGGCATAGAAGAACCGAGCTCGAACTTTCGGCTTGGGGAAACTAATGTCTCTCCCCTCTCCAATAGATTGAGCTAAACTCAAGGTGTCTGCTTCACTTGATAGGCGCAGCAGTGATAGAAGGATGATGGAAGTGAAGAAGAAGCTGAAGATAGGAGGATCTACCATTTCAGACCCTTCTGTTTGATCTACAAGATAAAGTAAATAACTAGATAAAGATTCAAGCTTTTCAAATAGCATAATAGCATAGATAGACAAGATAGTCACCTTTGTTTTGGTGACTGTTTGATCTACAAGATGAAGTAAATAACTAGATAAAGATTCAAACTTTCAGAATAGCATAATAGGAAGAGATAGACAAGACTGTCACCTTTGTTTGGTGATTGTTTGATCTACGAGATGAAGTAAAACAACTAGATAAAGATTCAAACTTTTCAGAATAGCATAACAGGAAGAGACAGATAAGATAGTCACCTTTGTTTGGTGAAGAACAAGCAAGTTCAAGGAGTTCTTGAATGGATTGAGTTGGGTCTAGCAAGAAGACTAGTCACACAAATGTTTTGTGGATCGGTCTCCTACCTTCCTGTAGTCTTTATGTATCAATTCTAAATGACTCCAAAAGTTCTAGGGACTTTTGATGGATTGAGCTGGGTCAAGCAAGAAGACTAGTCAAGCAAATGTTCGTGGATCGTGTCCAACCATATCAATTCTTTTAGATATAGAAGATTATCGTGGGGGTAAATATACCGTGAGTGCCTCAACTTTTGTATGGCAAATCCTTGAGTACCATAACATTTTTTGTGTTACTGATGAAGCGTGGAAGAGAAAGAAAAGGCGAGAAAGTCCATCCGTTGGAGGGAAAAATTACGGTCTCATGGTAGTGTATAAAGGTGAGCTTGTTTTATGAGTTGTACCCTTCTTATGTCATTTTATGTCCATTGGTTGACAACGAAATTGTTGTTTACTAAATGTGGTGGGGTTGTGGGGAGCGAGTGCTTAAGTTATTGTGCCCTTGCATTGTTGTGGTCTCTGTGATGGAAAAAAAAAATTGTTCTTTCTTTGGTGCAGTGTTAACATAGTATGCATTGTGGTCCTATTATAGAAAAAATTGGTTTTTCTATAATTGCACTATTAAAGATTGCATAGTTGTGGTCCCTGTGATGGAGGAAAAAATGTTCTTTCTTTGGTGCAGTGGTCCCTATTATTGAAAAAATAATGGAACAAAATCTAGAATTGGTTGCACCAGAATTCCAACTAGATTTGCTTTGAAGAATGAAGCTTTTTCTAGAAGCTATTCCTTGCTATGAATAATGAAACAAAATCTAGAATTGACCGCATTAGAATTCCAACTGTACTAAAAATATTTCTCCTGAAAACTATTATATGACCACATATGTGTCCATGATAAGTCAGTATCTCCAGCCACATAAGAGTGTGCAGTGATGGAGTAGAGCTGTTTTTGTCACTTCAAGAAGAAGCTTAAGTACATCCTCCTAAAATGGACAAAGTTTACAATTTAGAAACCTCTTGCTTCAAGTAAACAAAAAAAGTATAAAATTAACTCAATGGCTTGTCTATGTCATTTTTGTTGGAAGAAGAAACTTGGGCTGGGGACTATGTGTCTCACTTGCATCTGGCTATTTGTTTGCTTTTTTGGGAATAAAGAACTAGTGAAATAATTTATTTATGCAGGTTAAAAGCCTAATTTGAGGCTAAACCTACCACAAGCACCATTTTCTTTCCTATGAAGCAGAGTTAGCTAGATAGACCTCTTTGAGAGGTTCGTTTATGGTTGTGTCTATGCAGTACATGAATTTGAGAGCTTAATAGGCAAATCTAAATTCCTTTTCTATCTATCTTGGACGAGGGCTTTGTAGGCCATCTTAGAATGCCTACGATTCCTATTTTTTCCTTAATATGTCTATAGACTTGTTATTTTTAGTACAAGTAAATTAGCTAGCTAGATGTTTTCTATGCTTGTCACTTAGCCCTACGCACTTTCTTGTACAATTTTTTTTTTGGGAAAGGTACTTTCTTGTACAATTTTATTCTGTAAATTTTGTGACAAATGGTATGCTTTATGGTTTTTTCCTTTTGTCTTGCGGATTGGCTACAAGTCTCATCACCTAAATTTTAAGGAAATAATGTTCGGAGGGTCCTCCTCCTCCTCCCCCCCCCCCCCCCCCTGGTTTGCGGTCCACACACAAATAACCAAAGATGATGAACAAGAGAACCCCCAAGAAATGGGAAAAAAATATGATAAAAGTTTAAATTCATTCCTGTAGCACAAACAAAAAAGAAACAACCAATGGCACCTTTAAAATAGAGGGTATGAAGGCTAGCTCCAAAACCACATATTGCCCCAAAGTCAATTCCATCTCAAGTCAAATGATCCTGCAAATTTGTCCATACAACTTGCTGCCACAATGTCAAGATCTACGACAGTGAGTGTTGTATGATTATAGGCTGGAAGAAGTTCAAAGCCTTTGATATCTCAAGGAGAACAAAGTCAAGCATCAACTACACTAATAAGAAGAATCCAATGGGAGGTATTGATAAACCAACCAATGGCTACTCGAGCATAAGCAAAAAAGAAACCACCAATGGTTACTCGAGCATAGGAAAAAAAAAGCAACCAACGAAGGAAAAAAAAGAAGTGACAAGGTTGTTTAGCTTGACTGATAGGAGGATCTGATGGCAGAAATAATGTCTATTGATGTCTCTTTTAGGATTTTCAAGTTGTTGTTAGAGCTGTGTTGATGTTAATGCTGCATTTTGATTTAATATATGTTCATAGCAATGTGGTTAGGTGTTATATTGCTGCATTTTGATTGGATATACATCTGCAACAATGAGGGAGATTCACCTGCACCTACAAAGTGCACTTCGATCTATGGCCTTGCCTGACTATGATCCCACAAAGGTCCACCTCAAAGAAAGCTATGCAAACATATTTCTTGGTCTTGACTTCCATCTTTAGAGTAAGTAAACTGTGAGGAAGAGCAAGGAAATGGCTTTTTAGCCAAAACTGTGTAACTTTCGCCATTAGAGTAGGTAAACTATTAAACAGCATTGCTGCTAAACACATAACCAATCAAAATACAACAATATTTTCAATTTTATCTAAGTGAAAATGTTCTTATGGCTATTGTTATTGTTGATGTAAGAACATGTGCTTACCATATTGAATAGTGATGATTATGTTATTATTTCTTTGATGCAATTGTATTTGCTATAAACCCAGAACCAGAGTAAGGTTGGGCTTGTTGTATTTATTGGTATAATAGCTATATATATTTAAGCTGATATAGGTGAAGAGCAAGACCACGAATGGTTTAAGAAAGAAAGTAAACCAAACATAAGCTAAATATAAGCTACTGGTGAAGAATGAGACTGGTGAATAGTTTAAAAAGAGAATCTAAGAATTCACTTTTCAAAAATTGAGAAACCTAAGTTGTAACTTTTAAAGATATGTAGTACTTAAGTGGCTACTTTGTGAAAGTTGAGTAATCTGGCTAGTCGGTTTAACTAATTTATAGCACTCAAACGATCATTCGTAAAGTTGTTAGAACTCGTTCTGTCCTTGAACACCATATATAGAATAGCGAAAATCAACCAGAAAATGTATGAACCAAACATGAGCTAAATATAAGCTGATATATGATCATCTGTACTCTTGTTGCACACCATCTATCATTTATATAAAATATTGCATTAGGATCAAAGAATCATGTATAAATTGCATCATCTATTTCCACTAGTGGCCATTCAATATTTCCATTCTCCCCACATACAAAAAATACCAAAAAAGTAACAACATTCTGGCATAAAAAAATTCCAACATTTCACATTCATTGCTCTAAATACAACAACACCATATCATTGTTCCTCAACTACGGTAGACTCAAAAGAACCTTCTCTTTAGTAGGGTTACATATGTCCATAAACCAGAACAAACCCACCAATGATAACATCACAAGAAACACTCAATAAATATCTCTTTGATTTTCATCCTTGAAAATTTCTCTTCTAGTGTTCAACAAATATTGCAGACCCTTTATCTCTACTTCCATTGAGTCACCATCGCTCAAATCATCTGTCAATACATGTCGACGTTCAACAAATATTGCAGACCCTTTATCTCTACTTCCATTGAGTCACCATCGCTCAACTCATCTGTCAATACATGTCGACGTTCATCTCATCCTTGAAGTATCTCCAAGATAACCTCTGTTGCTCGATTCGAGAGTTTCATGTTAACCCACCTATAAGATAGTTGACAATAATATAATGAGTTACCAACAGAATTTCATCCATGCTTATTGGTAGGGCAAATCAGCATAAGATATCACCTCAAAACAAGCAAAGAAATCCTAAATAAAAATCATGGCTAAAGTCATTAAAAAAAAAAAAGATAGATCAGTATAACATAGTAATGGACACCTAAAATATCCACAATAGAAGTCTTTTCTATATTTGGCGCATCCATGGAATTTTCTCCCAAGATTATTTTTTGTCCAAGCTGTTCTTGTTAGACTTCATGGCCCACAATAGCAAAAACGTGGAGCTTCATCTTGGCTTTGCTCGTACATTTGTGAGTCACTTGCCCTGCTTTTGCTACCTATCATGAAATTGACAAGTTGATTTTTGGCAATTTGAAGATTTGGAATTTGTGGGATTCGGCTCGGTAGGGTAGGGTTCTTTAGATTTGATTTCCCCCAAATTATTGCGGTAAGAGCTCGGTAGGGTTAAGGTTCTTCAGATTTGATTTCGCCCCAAATTAGTGAAGTAAGAGAATGATTCTTTAATAAAAGAAGTGTGCTTTGTCGTTTAGCAATTATTTGGCTGATTCAACCTTTCAATAGGCCACGTCATCTGGTTTTACATTATTTTAATGCTATGTAGGATTTTCCAGGGACCGAAATCGCTGATGGCACTCAAATGGTCGATATTTAAAAGTTACAGTACTCAAGTGAATGAAAAAGAAAGGTTATGACACTTAAGCGGTCGCCATACATAAGTTGTGGCACTCGCAATGATATGACAAATCAAATGGAAGACTCAACGATGAGATGACATCACATGACATGGCAAATCAAATGCAATACATAACAATCAAATGACATGACATGAAAATAAACACATATATTATGACATGGTAAATCTAATGCAAAACAAAATAACGACATGATATGATATGGCAATAATAATATGTAGCATGACATAACAAATCAGATGCAAGATGCGATGATATGATGACGAAAATGACATGGAATGAAAATAATCACATGTGGCATGGTATGTCAAATTAGATGTAAAACATCATCATGAAATGACTTGACAAGGATATGTAGATTATATTGTCGCGACCTAAAATTCAAAATTTCTCAATCTTAAGTTAATGGATTACCAAATTAATTAATTCGATTAACTAACTTAGCTCGAACTCTTTCAAGTTCTACCAAATCATGGCTTATGATTCAAATGATTATCTTACAAAAGATTTTTAATTTTCGGAACCGCCCTAATCATTTTTGGTAGTTGATTAGAAATCTAAGTAATTAGTGGGAAAACTAAATTACTTCTATAAACCAAAGATTTTAAGTTCGGGACCTGGTTACATTAATTTTTCAATTAATGCCATTTCGGTACCAGTTTCATGAAAAATGTTCAATTTGACAATTTTGATTGATTCTCACTCAAAGTTCAAAAATTTTAAGATTTTTTTATTTCTTTGTAATTTTTTACATGAAAGTAAAAGATGAGACATGGATGATATTTTAATTGAATTTTTTAGATTTTTTTATGGATTTCTTTTTGTGATTTTAGTTTTTATGGATTAAACTTAAAATTCAAGTTGCAAAGATTAAAAGATAATTATTGCCGTTTCTTTCAAATTAAGTTTCGATCTTGACAGACTGACCCTAAAATTCAAAATACCTATTATGAAAATAATTCTATCTAAAACCTAATGGATCATTTTATTTCCATGTATACGATTGCGAATTAGGAAATTTTCCTAATCAATCACATTATGAATATCTTGAGTATCTTGAGGAAATTTTCAAATTTTCAGAAGATTATCACAAAACAAACAAGAATATTCACATTAAGATGCAGTCCTTCCAATTTGAGCATAGGATATATTTGTAAGATCCAACAATGTTCAATATCCACATTTAATGTGCAGTCTTTCCAATTTAGGTAAGTGATTAGCCACAAGATTTTTTGAACATTCAATCTTTGATATGCAATATTCAGTTTTGAAACACAAGCTTTCAAATTACACAGTTGTCATATTGCAAGATATTCAGCAAATTCCAAAGGACAATCAAATATACTAATCTCACAACCGAATTTTCAAGATATGCAATCTAATCCGCAAATTATGCAAAATAGGCAAAACAATATTTGAAAAAACATTCGAATTAGGAACTACACCTAATATGACGAGATTGCTTTCTGATTTGAATTTGCTCCAAACTTGCGTGTCAATCTAGCAACTTTTGGACCGGTTTGGCTAGGACTTCACTTAAGACTTGTGACGGCACCGATGGATTCCCAGTGGCGGACGGATATGAGGTCGGCTGAGACTCGTTCCTGACCGCTGAAAGAGTGTGAATAACCTGCAAAAACAAAGAATTTTGTCGAGCAAGAGTAAAGCCCACAGATTGGCCTTCCTCTATTGCTTCTTGGATAATGTATCGTTGACCAAGATTATACTCTGGATCCACCACTCAGTCCAATTATGTTGGCTTTTGGTCTTTTTCACTTTTCCTTTAACCACCAATTGCTTCACACCTGAGATGGATGCTGGGAATCCAAGCTGAATGCCTACTGAGGTGCTGCTAGCGCTTCACGTTGATGGAGAAAGACGGTGTCGATGTTGGAGCAGAATCTTCAAGCAAAAGGCGTCAGGATTGGTTTTGGATTGTCACTGAGCGAAGGACGTCAGAAGTCCTATCGGTGCGCTGCACATGGCGAGGATGGGGTCTCGCCAAGGTGGACTCTTTCTTCCCTCGAGAACTAAAGCTCCCCCTCTCTCTCTCTCTCTCACGCTACTGAAGTCTCCGAGCTTCCTTTGGCAGAAAAAATTTCTCTCCTATCCCTCCACCGATCAATGGATTTCCCCGTGGGTGCCCTACCGTCTAAGAGTCCTCTGACTTGCGCCCACCTCTCTCTTATTTTCACGTGAATTTTCTCAGGCCTTGTATTATGTGTTCTGGCCTCTGCCCCTTGTGAACGTGAATATTATGCTTTATATAGATGGGAATTGCCTAGGATTTCTAAGGAAGAAGCTGGATCTTCTTTCCTCGTGAGATATTTAAAATATATTACCCATCTATATTTTGCCTTATTTCTTTTTTTTGAATGAATCTTGCCCACGACATAATAAGGTTGATATCTTTCCTTCTTCTCTTTGCCTTCCATGCGTGCCCACTATTCTTTTTGATAATGACCAAATTAATGAGCAAAAAATGTGAATCACATATGCTAATTTGGTTATTATGGGCTCCTTCAAATTTCATGCTTTCACAGGTTTCATCCATGATATTTAAGTTTAGAATCACCTGCTGTCGATCCAATTAAAATGCAATGCAATGCAATAAATATACCATGCGTGAAAACATATTATTTTTTGTGAGAACTAATTCTCATTTTTTATGCAAGATAAATTAAATATCAAAATTTAGATGTCAATATATATTAAATGGGGAGTCATTTTATTCAATTTACAAATTTGTTCGGACATGGTTACAAGACAAAAAATGTCAGATACACCATAATATATCCTAAAAAATAAACATCAAATAACACTTCGACAGGAGGCACACCTACAACAAAGGAAAGGCCATAAATTAAGTTTGATGCAAGGTACACCCATGGCTGTGATCCTCCAACAACAGTACGGTTGAGTAGTTGCATCTCAATGGTCTTGAATCACATTTCATTGTACACCACAAAAATTGAGTATTCTACGGGCACGCATTTAATGATCCGCATCACAAGCCAATAGGTGGCTTCAATCATTTCAACGTATAAGGAAAGTCGTAGGATCGTGACCTAAGCGACAAGTGGGAAAAAAAAACCATTAGAGACGCATTTCATTACGCACCAAAGATAATAAGTGTCCTATGAGCACGCATTTAATGAACCTTGTCCCAAACGTTCCTCCTAGCCAGTAGATGGCTTCAATAATTTCAACCTACAAAGGATGCCTTAATTTACATTTAATACAAGGTACAGTTATAGCATGTGAAACTCCCACAAAAGCACAGTAGATTAGTTACACTTCACTAGTCTCAAACGGTTCGACACCTTGAGAATCACATTTCATTGTACACCACTTAAATTAAGTGTCCTACGATCATGCATCTAATTATACGTGTGAAAAATGCTCCTCTTTGCCAATCAACGAACAAGGAAATAAGACAAATAAATTTGCATCGCATTTAATGTTTTCGCTCATGTCAACATACAAGGAAACCTCTAGGATCATGATGACGGGTTGTTAAACACCATGAGAAACCTATTTTACCATACACCACTGAAAATAATTGTCCTACGAGCAAGCATTTAATGATCCTTGTCACAAATGTTCCTCCTGGCCAATAGGTGGCTTCGATGATAATTTCAATGTACGAAAGAAGCAGTAGGATCGCATATTGAGTATTGGGAAAGGCAGACAAAAAAAAACATAGTTCGGATGTAAATCCATTTCGACCGATCGACCAAGACGGTCATGACTTTTGTTTAGCAAAGTGGTTGTGCTTTGAATTTGTTCGTCTTGCTTGGTTGTCTCATCTTTTTCAAAAGACCAATCGTATGAGACTTTTTCTAAGCTTTTTATGGATATTTTCGAATGCTTAATCTTCACTTCTCTTAACTCAATAGCTCCCCCTAATTTTTTGGCTGTCAAAATTTTCCCCCATCTTTTAAATTACTACTTTTTACTTTTATGAGATTCATATTTCGCATTTCAATAGTTTCAAATGGTTGGACACCATGAGAATCACATTTCATTGTACGACACATAAACTAAGTGTCATACGAGCACGCATGTAATGATCCATGTGAAAAATGTTCCTATTTTCCAATCAATGTACAAGGAAATAAAATTTGCATCGCATTTTTTCGTTCAATTCAATGCTTAAGGAAACTCGACCAAAAACAAAAACGTACGAGGAAACCTCTAGGATCCTGGCCTACGCGACGGGTGGTCAAACACCATAAGAAACACATTTTACTATACACAACTGAAAATAAGTGTCCTCTGAACATGCTTTTAATGACCCTTATCGCAAATGTTCCTTTTACGCAATAGGTGGCTTCAATAATTTCAACATACGAATGAAGCAGTAGGATCGCACGCTAAGTGATGGGAAAGGCAGACGACAGAACAGTTGGGATGTAAATCCATTTCGACTGTTCGACCAGGACGATCGTGACTTTTGTTTAGCAAACTAGTTGCGATGTAAATTTGTTTGTCTTATTTCGTCGTTTCGTCTTATTCAAAAGACCAATATTATGTTACTTTTTCTCAGCTTTTTCCAGATATTGTTCATTAAATAGGATATGTATGATAACCATTCTAATTCTTTGATTCTATTTTTTAAAGAAAAAAAAAGATTAGAATCCTATTCGATAACGTAAAACGATTTTGATTTTGATTTTGATTTTATTCTCGGGAACAGTTTTGGAGCAAAAAGAAGAACAAAAAAAAAGTTGATTTTAAAAAAAGAATCACTTTTGAGAATCACAAAACAGAATAAAGTACCATATCCTCGCTTTTCTCTTGTAGTTCTCATTACTTTTTCCTTGACCAAAAACAGAATACGGTCTCATTTTCAAAGAAAAATATTATGACAAGAAAAATAAAATAAAATAAAAAAATGAAAAAAAATTCTAATCAAAAAACATTTCAAAGAATCCCCTAAAATAGAAACGGCTTAGATTAGACTAGTTTTGATCGCGTTTCTAATTTTAGACCTAAATTCCCTAGATTTTCATAGATTTTGTTCTTTTTTAGAAAACTCATAAACACCTTTGAGGATTAAATGGAA
>JAGVVM010022667.1:0-15969 GCA_019149425.1 Psidium friedrichsthalianum | reverse complement strand
TTTTATCAAATAGTCTTTGATGTCACCTAAAACCCCTTAAATTTAAAGATTTTTACAGTTTCCCTAAAGGGTTTTGCGAAAGTCAATCCAAAATGCCACCCAACAGATTTGCACCCCCGGTGAATAGTCCGAATCAACTACAACCTCACATCGAGGGTGGCCTGGGCCAAAAAGTAAACCCGGCCTGGTCCGGTCCGCTGACAGTGCCCACCGAATCCGGACCGAGCATCAATTCGACCCGAAAAATACCGCCTAGCGCAGCTCTTACCATTCGGTCATCTTTTCTCCCCTCCTTTCATTTCTTATCACGTCACTAGCGCCAAATTGACCACTCCCTCCCGCTCAGCTCCTTCACTCACTCACGTTCGCCTAGCTGAGTCGCACTGCTTGCAGCGCAGAGAGGAGCGAAGCAATGGCGTCGCCATTCTCTAACACACCCCGTTCGTTCAGTCCTCCAACCCAAAGTCGACCTCCCCCGGACCCATGCCAATCGCCCTCCGAGGTAGTTCTGCTCTCTGTCCTCTCGCGAAATCGTCACTCGATCGTCGGTACGCTGCGTGGGATGGATGACAGTCTCGAAGGAATGATGCCAGCGATGCGCGCTATTTTAGGCGATGGCTTGAATTGTATCGTTCGTTTAGTGTGATGGAAAGAAATCGGGCGCTGTTTCATAGTGGGTGGGAGGTGATTTTGGAGTGACACAGTTGATTTGCAGATTCATACCGTGGATGGTCAGACAGCTTTCAGGGCGCACTTCGTGCAGCGCCGCCGCGGGTTCCCTGCGCTCCGTTGCGAGCTAAGTGAGCATCGCCAGTAGGCGCCGCGCAACCTTGTTGCGAGAGGGCGTGGATCAAGGGGATGTGGCACAAGGAGGCGAGTCGTTCTGAATTTAAGTCGTTTGTTGTTGCAGTCACTTGTAAATTGTATATGGGGAGATGGGGTGTACTCTATTGATTCGTTGCTTAAGAAAAACCCTGCTGCAGTGGCAGTCTGCTTGAAGTGTGTGATGAAGAATAGAGACATTCGAACTCACGTTACTACCCGAAATTCAATCGCACAAGTGCTCGACTAGAGATCGTAATCTTTACTGGAGATGGTGTTAATCGGTGTACTGTTTAATTTCTGACTTTGAGCTTGACTCAACTCAGTTTTCAGCAAGAGAGGTTGGATGTAAACTCGCAGCATGAGTCAGCTAGAGCTCTCATAAGTAAAGTAAAAAGTAGAAGTAAACATTTCAACCTACTTTCTACCATCACTCAAGAGCACGTTTTTCGTACCTACTAACAATATAGGATGTGTATATATACAGAAGAAAGTAACTACTCGATTAGGCTCATGAGATATTGAGTTGAAGTATTAGCAAGCCCAAGCTTTTTCTTTTGTTCGACACAGTTGATTCGATGGAGAGATGTAGCTAGCGAGTCTAGATTTGCTTCATGAACTAGCTGGATTTGTTGGAGCCCTAAGTTACTTGCCATGACGAATCTTCTGAAGTTGCTTTGGAGGAAGCAACTGTTCTTCTGCCTTGAATTTTGTGGTGTTAATCAGATTACTTTGTTCCATTTCAGAGCAGGAGTTTGTGAGGTGGCTACCACTGAAGAATAGAAGCTGAGAAATCTACGATGAAAACACGAGTTGTAAGCGGCTGTTGATAATGATTTGGACTTAGTTCATGAGATGTAGAAAGAATGGAGCATATATTCTGCATATACTAGTGATGCTACATAGAGAGGTATAATTTACATGTGTTTTCCTCAGAAAAAAGAATGGAAACGCACTATTGAAAGACTTCGATCAAAATTTAATTCCGTCAGAACAGGAAGGGGCGATACCCAGCTATGCTAGACACAAGTGAGGGTATCACTTTCTGTTTATGTTCCTTGGCACCGTATGTTTTTAAATCTGCATATGTAACAAACAAGCCAATGTAAGAGCAACATTTCCATATGTTATGCTAGTATGACGGCTCTTCTTCCTCTGTATCCTGTATGGCTCTGGGTATATACTGTTGATACTGAGAGTATTAACTCCATCTAAGAGGCTGGCCTGATCTGGTGCTAAGTGTCTCGCATATGAACTTAATGACATCGATGCGTCTATGCCTTATCTCTATTTTTTTTTTAAAGAATTATATATGGCCTTAGGAGGCTAGGCAGAATCCTGCACCTGAAACCATGCATAATTTATGGACTGGAGTCAGAACCTGCACGAACTTGTGTTTCTAAGAGTAGATTTCTTTAGCAGAAGTTCTTTTTTTGGTGGAGTTTTGTATATTTTAAAGTCAGGGCGTAGACTTTAATTTCCATATTCAATAATTTCTGGCATGGCATCCTTATTTGGTCTGCCACTTTCATTCCTTCTTGCTTCCTTTAGATTGTTTCAACTTAATAAGACTGATGCCTTCCCTTTATTCTTCTTTGGACGTAATCATCACATACTGACTTTTCTATGAGATTTTTCTCTGGTGTGGCAATTCCTTCTTTATATTCTTGGGATTTTTATATTCCTTGTAGTGGGGAACGACTTATGGAAGGATGACAAAATGAATAGAGTAAATGCTGATTTCTGTTTGCCCTAGATGCAGGCCTAACCGTGCTCAATATTGGCGCATCTCTAAAGTCCTTATGTTTGCTTAAAAGTCGTAGTTCTCACGAGCCTTTACTGCTATCTACAGTAACAGCAACATGACATTATTTAGGGGAGTACTTATGGAGTCCAGTCAGCTTAAAGAGCATTGCTCAAATCAGTACACCTGAAGCGAGTTCTTTCTTAGTTTCAGCCATATGATAAATCCAGGTATGTTTGACACATTGTGAATTTTGATATCCTCAGGCCATATATTTCTGTTCTTCTATTATGAAGCTTGGAGCTGATGGTGTGTTAATCCTTGAAGTAGTTTGTTCAATACAGATCAGGGAATCGTGGGAACTCTATATTTATTGTTAGATCTTTTGGTCTTCATTTTCTAATGATTGGTGAATTTATGTTGTTTGTTACTGTTGAATGGTGGGGAATATTTTCTTGTTAGAGAATTATTCTGATTTAAGAGATGTCTGTTGTTTTTGCCCCATAGTCAAATAATGGCATGTCATTTTGAATTATAAAAAATTCCAGTTTAAAGGCCATAGAGAAAGCCATTGTCAGCTCTGATCTGGGTATGACACCGAATAATGATGGAGAAGTAATCCGCTTATCTCTCCCACAACTCACAAATGAAAGAAGGAAGGTACTCCTTTATAACGTTATACATTCAATGTTACTTCTAACAGCTTGCTAATTCATTCATATTGTTATTTGTTGTCTACACTACTGTGCAGGAGTTGTCAAAAGTTGTGGCAAAGCAGGCTGAAGAAGGGAGGTAGGTCTACATATTGTATTGATGGCTTATGACAATTAGTAATTTACCTTCTTGAGTAAATAAATCATTTCCATGGCATTGTGATCTTCATCGTCTTGTTAAGAAGGCATACAAAACCACTTACCTGCAACAAGAAATCTGAAGATTAATCTGGCACAGGCTTTAGCTCCTGCTATGTTAGAGGAACTCTCGATAGTGAAACAGATCTGGTGACTACTAAGTCTTTAACATCACTGACTAATTGCTTAGCTTGCAATTGCATGATTGTGCAGAGTTGTGCATGTTCATTTACATGATACGTTGGGAGATCAATATGTAGGATTGGGGGTTCACACTATTTCCTACCACCTTTTGATCTCTGTCCTGATTTCAGGTGGCATTGAGGAATATAAGAAGAGATGCCTTGAAAGCACTATGAAAGGCTAGAGAAGGTTCTAATTACTGGATTGTCTGCTCTTTCAATCCATTTGTCTGTCTCATTTCTTGTTTTCTGAACTTCACCTCTTCTAAGTGTAATTTTCTTCCCATGGTCTACTTGCATGTCCAGTTTCTCATTGCATCCACTTCTGACAGGAGAGAAAAAACTTTCTGAAGACAATGTGAAAGATTTGTCTAGTGATTTGCAGGTAATTCCTGCATCGTGCATCAAATGATGAGATACCTTCTTCCAGACTTGTGATAGTGGGCATAAGAAATCTTCTGGCCACTATTTTATGTTTGATTCTCATATCACTTTGTGATGAATGGCAGGGGACATTTAAATTTTGTAGCGATCTTTGATATGAGATGTCTTATTTGTGGCTCATTAAATTTTACCAATGAAATAGGAAAAAAATTTTTTTTTGATTGCTTAGAGGTTATACTTTGTCCGTTATGCTGAAGCTGGAGAGCTTGAACTGCTCTCTCTACTCTGACTCTCAACTCTTCTTCCAGATATTTTGTGTTTTCTTTTATGATGCTCCAGAGTCTCTAGTTCATACAATCTACACACTAAATCGATAACATAAAAGAGAAAAACAAGAGTGACCAATGAGAGAGGTTGCATGATAATCCCCCTGTAGCAAAATTCCGTAATGCTCAATAAACTATGCCAATCAAACGATTTGGTCTACTTGCTTTTTTCTTGCTTTGCATTTTACACACGCCAAGTAGTGTTTTGTTACTCTGATGAGGTGTAGATGTCCTGTATCTTTCTTTAATAAATTCTTTGTACTTTGTTCAGAAGCTGACAGATGACTATATGAAGAAAATTGACACCATCTACAAGCAGAAGAGAAGGTAAATGATATGTTATTTGACAGTGGTTGTTTCATCCATTAGTAGCGAACCTGACAGGCTTGTGATAGCATCAAGTCAATGCGGCTAATGGTTCATGCTGTTGAATGCATAGAAACATCTTGGGCATGCACAGCTGTGCATGTTGTGGTTTGTCACATACAAAAGTTTTTTTTTTTTTTTTTTTGTTCATATTATGTGGAAATACCTATGGCATATGCACTTTTAAGACACCTATGGTCTGCATTACAAGCTGGGAAGCTGGAAATGCGTTCTGCAAATCAATCACTTAGAATTTCAAGGGCTATGCTTGAATTATGAACGTCAGTTTGATTTTGCTAGGATCAATTGAAGCTATATGGGACCCCCCCCTTTCCTTTTGCCCCCCTTTTCACCATTAAGGACAAACCTTATGTGGGTTTGTGGGTATTTCAAGTTGCTGAAACTTTTCTTTTGCTGGGGTATTATCAATGGCACCCTCTTCTGATCCTCCAGCACCTAGGCTTCTGAACTGAGATCCAAAAATTGATCATTAGAACAAATATACAGGTCATTCCTACCTGAATATGACCTCCGTAACAAAAAGAAAAACGATGAAAAAAAAGAATATCACCTCCTTATGATCATTGTGCAGATTCTAGGTTTACTGAATGTGGTAGTTTAGGTTCTAGCAAAGGCAAATGCTATATGAGAGAGAAGATACTTGTTCGTTGCTTCTCTGATCGGCACATATGAATCTATAGTGTTCAGAACTTAAACCTTGGACCCTATTGTTGAGGTCAGAGGTGTATCTGCTTATCAGCTTTTATTTATCTCTGCTTGTGCTAGACTTTACTTTTCAATTTTTCTTCTATTTGTAGTTACTATCATCAGAGTCTCTTTTCGGCCTGGATGTTTATAATCTATGCTCACATGTCTCTGACTCACGGTCTCATCTTTCAGGAGTTGCTGACTGTTTAGGAGCTGGGGCTGGCTAAGTTCTGTCAAGCTTCCTTTTGAGAGTTTATAGAGGTAGAAATAGTTCCGGCAATCAGGGATACTTGGAATGCTGAATACGCTTATATATGCATGCCAATTCTTTTGGAGTGACAATGACTATTTGGTCAAATCTGATAGTTTTCTTCTTCCAAGAAATCTTCAGCCTACACAAGATCTTCAACCCCTCTAGCATAACTCTCAATATTAACTGTCTCCATGACATTGTGGGATGTAATGATTAGCAAGTTATGAGATATGCTAGTGAGGTGAATCTGGGTTAGGTTGACCTCTCCCAAACTCAAACCCTGTAACAAACTTGAGTGCGGTTTTCAAATGGAGTCCTAAATCCATCTCACTTATGAGAACTTGAATCCCGATTATTCATATTTTGTTTGTTGGGCAATGTATATTCTTAATCAGAACTAAATGAAATAAGTACTTGAATAATCAGTGTATTTTAAGAAATAAAGAACTTTTGAGTAACATAATTAGTCCGATTCAAATTTTTGGAGCTTGCCAATTAAAACTCAAACTCTTAACCTAACAAGCGTGACGAACCTGCAAGTACTTGAGTTTTTGTCCCTTTTCAGTCAAGTACTTGATTGTGTTTAACTAAGTTAACCTCAATTTTTGAAAAGGCATCTCGATACGAGACCTCCATGAAATGAAGTGTCATATCAATATTTTTTTTTTACCCTTTCTGACTTGTCTTGTGTCCTCAGCGAATCTTATGGAAATTATCTGTTAGGATTGCTCCAAGATGAATTTATAGCTAGCAGGGCAAAAATAAGCTACTTTTGGACATTGTTGAGAGGTTATTGAGTCCGTCTTTTTTGTCAGCTTGTAATGCCCATTCGAGTTCTGTTCCTAAAAATTAGCGAGAGTATAAACATATCTGCAAACACACTGGAGAAGTTTGTATTTAGAGCGAAGTCATTTGTCTAGTGAGAGACAAAGTGGGCAAATGACATTTCATAAACACTTCAGAGGTATGGTTTATAGTTTGAGAGGATTTATCATGTTATGTATACAAGGTGTGATAATGACTATTTGAGGGTCGATAGTTAGTTTATAGTTAAATCTGTCAATGGGTTAGGTTGGGTCAATTTGAAATAGTTCACTCTGTATTGACCCAATGTAACCCATTTGACCCGTTGTTATGCAATACAAATTTAGCAACCCATATTCGAGCCAAGCCAAGTTCCATTTGACACATTACTAAACACTTCAATATTAAATTCAAGTATAAAAATATGGTTCTTATAAATTTTTTAAAAAAATGTGTATTGCTAAAATACTGTGGATGGTTTTTTAAAAGAAATTTTGATTTTTTCATACTTTTTTTTTTAATATTTTTTTTCCTTTTTTTTTCCTTTTACGTCCAGCAAGGGATGCCGGTGATGACTGACGATCAGCGACCGGGGGAGACCTACCAGATCCATGAGCTCGAGGCTTGTCTGAGGCCTTCGATACATACATTTTGGGTTCAAGTTAAATGGGTTGAATATAGATCTGCATCAAACCTATGTTAAACCCATATGTACTTAGGCTTTACTATTTCAACTTATCTAGATCCATTTTTTAAATTTTAAGCGACCCATATTCAATCTGGGCTGAGTTTCTGACCCATGTTGTCACCTCTAGTTTATGGTGGGGATGTTGCGCGAGGGGTCAGGTTTCTGCAAAGGGGATAATGTGTGTGTAAAATAGGATTACACTACCTGTGCACTAAAAGATTATTCCGTTAAGATAAGTTTGATAGATCTTAGAGCAACCATGATGGGGATGTCGTTTGTTGTCATTTTCCTAGGACGTCGGAACAAGCGAAAAATCAAAGCGCGAGCTGTAAATAGGGAGTTCGCGAGTTGTTTAATCCATCCTTCTTATGGGTTCGGGTTGCGTTCTACTTTCCGCCTATTTATTGTTTCCAGCCCCTTAGCAATTATTATTCATGTTTACAAGCGTAACCATTAAAATTCAAACTCCTAGTGCAGGGACACTGTACGATGTAAAGCCCATTGAAATTCCATACTTAAGAGATGTGAGACACCTTTAGCATCGCCTTTCATGTGCAAACCGGACTGAGTACGGCCCACGGGATTTACAAATTGCGGAGCGCACATGTTGCGCGGGGGCCCACCCCGATGCCGTACGAAAGTCCAACTCAAAAGTTTAAGTAGCTTGACGGAGAAGGCCCGATTTTGTGTTCAAGTATTGTGAGATGCTTTAACAATCCTCAATGTTGAATGGTTAATTATGTGTCTTCATAGATATTACAGATAGTTGCTTTGTTTTAGATTATTCACAAGAAAAACTAAGAGAGTTTTCTCCCTGCTTGCGCAACTTAAAATTTTGAAAGCTTATGCTCATTTTTTTTTTTAACTTAGTTTCGATTTTGATATTAATTGTCCACTGTCGTCGTCGCATCAAAATAGCTTCGCCTTTGAATTTACCCTTCGAAACCGTAAATTGGTGCACCCATTTTATATTTACTCTAAATTGGTGCACTCATACTACAATTTCCTCAAATTACTTTTTGCGTCACAAAAAATCTCAAACTTAAATATCTATGTCCCGTTTACCTCAAACTATAAAAGTAAACATGGGCACGGGGATACTAGTTTTGAGGTTTTTGATGGTATTAGCTGATGAATTACTTGTAGAAGTAGAATTGTCTTATCTGTGACCGTAATGTGTAATGGGTTAATTACACATACTTTCCTTGACATTCACGATTTATCTTGCCGTTCTGATTAGCCTCTCTCCCTCAAGGTCACCTATTCTCAGTAATTAATTTCTAGCATGAACAAAAAAATATCATTTTAGAAAAGTTTACAGAAATAGCATATAATTTATTCGCATTCAATGTTAAAAGTAGTACTAGGCTGTGCAAATAAGGCTGTGCAATCGATCGTAATCCTTTGATCGACAAAGAGACAAGCGAGGAACAGAGACAAACGCATTCAATGTTAAAAGTAGTACCAGGTTGTGCAAATAAGCTGCTGTGCAATCGATCGTAATCCTTTGATAGACAAAGAGACAAGCGAGGAACAGAGAAAACGTGAAATGAGATTTACGCGATCCGATCTCGAGCGCCGACGCTTATTTAACAAGAGAGCTACGTTCTCATTGTAGATAATCAAGATTACAAGTTCGAATCCAAAAATGCTTTTGTACCCATGCCCTGAATTACCCTTAAAATGAGGATTTAGTCTACAGATCGAGCCTTGGGATGAAAGCCGAGTAGAAATCAAGGCTGGGCGGTCTCGTCCATAGTGGTTCCCCTTTCTCTAATAATAAGGTAAGTGTCCTTTGACCAAGGGGTCCTCGAACCTTAACTCAACTCATGCACTTAAAAATCTCTCTTGACTGGAGTCCTTATTTTCCCGAAGAGCTGATGAATCTATTCTACAATTTCACTTATAAAGCAACCCGTGGTTGAAGGGAAAGTTTGTTGAAGAGGTTACGAATTCGGGGTGGAGCAAGTTCGATGATTTATGCCTGCTATGTTTGAAGGAGATAGAAACCGAAATCGACCAACTCGGTGGACATTTCTACCGCAGAGGTGACTTCCTCCTAGAGTTTAGCCGTTTACCCAGAAGAGACGATATAAGGGCGATGATAAGTTGATTCGGCAGAGTTGTAGCATCTACCCTCATGACTTTACGCCTCTTGTAGGATCTTCCATGTTTGGATGTTTGCTTCAAGTACCTTCGGCGACCGGCCACGTAGCACTCTAGGAAAGTCAAAGCACACTATGGATGTCCTGAGCACCTTTTTGATATGTCTCGGGTGCTTGGCCGATGGCCAAGGCACCTAGCCAGTGGGCCTGGACAAAATTGCCATGGGGCCGACATTGTTGGGCACACAGCAGGCCCTCATTTTCCATCTTCTATTATCTTGGACGCCTTGCGAAGTTCCTCAACAGGCCTATGCACATCTCCAGGCTTCCTTCCTTACTCCAGCCATTTGCCAAAACTCAAATTATAGTTTGTATTGGATTCGCGGCTACGTATTGCCACTCAATATCAGTTGCCATTTTAGTTCTAATTTTTTTTTAATTAATCCTATATAGCTCTTATACGATTGTTCAATGTAGTCTTTTTAGTAATTTTGGCCAAAATCGCTGATGTGGTGTCTTGTCATCATTGGTCGTGTTATGTGGTACATTGGTGATCTAACGTGGGCGAAAAAAAAAAACAAAAACTCCATTTTTCTTAATTTCCATTTTTTTTTATTTCTTTTTCCTTTTTTCCCTACTATTGTTCATGTTCATCTTCTTTCGTGAATAGTACGACCATCTTCATCTTCTTCCGGCCACAAGTGAGGGTCATGTCTATGAGCGACGAAGCGGAAGGAGCTGAAAACATAGCGAAGAAGATGAACAGCGGTGTGGAAAAAGAAAAGAAAAGAAAAGAAAAGAAAAAAGAAAGTACAGAAAAAATCCAGAAAATTTATGAGGAATAACAAAACGTCCTGGTTGATTCATTGGATATACGTTAGTGATTTTTAGCCTAAATTGACTGTGTATACTACATTGAAAAATCGCTAGGGTTTAGGACTATATAGACAAAATTAAAAAGTTCAAGAGTGAATTAAAGTTCGTACAATAGGTTTAGGATTTTTGGAACAATTTTACATTGCTCTCCCAGCACCCTTCACAGGCCGCTTAGCCGCCGGAGATGTCTACCAAGCCCATGTTGCACTCAAACTCCCCTAGAGGAACAAACTCGGTCCACGTATTCTCTGTCGATGTGCCATCAATGACGTAATGGTGCTGGTCGGACACTAAACGCAGTTCTCCTATGATGACTCCGGCCAACGTCATTAACTTAAGTTGTTCGATCACACCGTCTTTTCGACTTCTTCCATAATCGCTATGTTCTTAGCTTAAGTCGTTGACAGAACTACTATGTCTCTCAACAACACCTTCCTGTTCATAGCACAACCCATAGAAGAAAAGGCACGACAACTCAAAGACCAACACACTCTTCAGATTCCTTGCATCACTCGGGTCTACAAACCCAAGTACCGCCACACTATCTGAGTTTCTTCTTATGGAACACAATCCAACACTTAACGTTTCAAACTAATGGTATTAAAGTTGATCGTATCTAACATTTGGTGGAATATCTCTAAAAGGAAACTCATAGGTGACTCTCTAGTGGCGGCGTCAGATGGTCTTCCCTAACTTCCTGCTAAACTAGGTTAAAGTAATTCAAGTGGAGGTCGGAGGGCATCTGTTATTCCACTCCAACATGTACCCAATTTGGCCTGGTCAAGGCGAAGATTCGAGTTGAGATAATCATTGGGATGTGCCGTAATAAAAAATAGTTAATATTCTAATCGACACATAACTCATTGCCTTAAATTTTTCATTGAAGGAGGGTCTAGTTGAATATGTTAATGGCTCGAACTTGAGCTCTATCTTGGTGATATCTGAAGATTAAGATATCGGATTTTTGGTGCGCTCAAACATTATCAAACTATCCAACTTATTTAGTGTTCAATATTAAGATGATATCAATTAGAACCTTTTAAGGTGCATAGTATCAACGACTAAATTTTAAATATTAGATTATCATTTTTGTCACGAAAAAGACACAACGTACTCATGACAGCCAAGACATTGTTCTAGTTTAATTATGTAATACGAAAAGTATCGGGAATGACTTAGACTGACTTTGCCAAGAAAAAGTGTGTCCTCCCTGCTAGTCTAAGCCAATGCATGCATTCAATGGATAGGCTCAATTCACAAGCGAGACTCAACCAGGGTTTCTCTCTCAACTCACCGCCTAGCCCTCCCTGTCTTCTGTAGTACATTTCTGAGGGAGAGAGAGGGGTTCTCCCTCCTCTCCCCCCCTCCCCAACACACACACACACGCACGCGCACGCGCACGCACACGCACACGCACACACGCACATGCACACGCGCGCGCGCGCACACACACACAAACCCTCACTTCCTTCTTCCCTTGTCTGCGGTCCCCTCCCCCCTCTCTCCCTCCACCCTACCTTCGTGTAGCATCCAGAGAGTGGGAAGAGCTTCTCTGGCCAATCGGGGAAGCCTTTTCCAACTCGCTCTGTCATCCATCAATCTGTCGCTAGTGTGCTCTGATTTCTGCCCTCTGCTGTTTCTCTTGCCCATGGTTTCCTCTCAGTGTAGCTTGTTGCAACCCCGATGCCAGCCTCGACAGTCCCTGCTTTTCTACCAGTGTTGCCGGTAGCTGCTCTGTTTGGTTTTGGTTTTAGGGCTGCTCTTTTTTTCTTTGTTTTCTGTTACATCTCTATTTTTTGGGTTTTCCGTTCTTTTCGTGGACGGCCTATCAGTTTTTGTGATCAACCGCTACTTTGTTTGTAGTTTTCTCTCCTAATCTAGTGCTAGATCTAGATTTGGGTGCTATTCTATCCCGTTCTAGAAATAGATCTGGGTTTTTCAAGATGTTCTTTGTATTCCTACAACCCATTAGTGGTGTTGTGTTCTTTACATGGTGATGGTGCTGGGAATGCCGAACTTTGGCGTGCACTGCCTTTTGGCAAAACTGTTGTTACTGAAGAAGAACTTCTCGATGTGCGCTCATCACTGATGATGCGAGATTCGGTGATTGGCCTCCGTACGAGCTTTGATGCTACAACAGATCCGTCTTTGAAGAATGGACTAGTCTTTGCAAGCAGTAGCAAGTTGATTCATGTTTCTGATTTGTCTTACTTGCTTTGTAAGAATTGCATCTATCTTAAAGTCATGTACTACTTTCTCTATATGAAATGAAGACGCTCGTTTCGACCAAAAAAAAAAAAAGCCACTGCATGCACAAAAAAAGTTGCCCATTCTCGTCGAATGCTAAGGACGTGCATGATAGCACTTCTAAAGCAGAAATTCTGCTTCAGAAGTGCTTTTGAAGCAGAAATCTATTTGGTAACGCAGCTTTTGAAGTAGAAATTCGTTTGGTTCATAACTTGAAATTGCTCTTTCTGAAGCAATTTTCACCACCAGAAGTCACTTTTTTGAGAAGCATTGAGAAGCAACTTTATCCCTTCCTTTTTTGTCTCACGTCTGTTCTCTCCTTTTCTGTCTCCCCTTTATTCCCGTCTCTCGACCTCTGTTCTCGCTTTCTCCGTTGCAACTCGAGGACCACTTGAAGGCCTTTGTCTGTTGCACCTCAAGGTCCTTCGTCTCTCGCGAAGGGTTCCTCCATCTCAAAGGCCAACTGTCTCTCGCGTCTCATGGTCCTTTGTCCTCTTTGTGAAGGTCAACTGTGAAGGGTTCCCTCTATGCGAAGGTCGTCGAAGGGTTCATCTGTCTTCCGTGCAAAGGTCGATTGTGAAGGGTCCTCTTTCTCTCGAAGGTCGATTGCAAGGGTTTCATCTGTCCTTATCTGCCTTTGCTCAGTGGGATTTGCTTCTCTCTCTTCGCTCGATTACGAGAGCACCCTGTCTTTGCTCGCTCTCTAAATCTCCCACTTCACTCACTGAGGTTAGGGTTCTCTCCCTCGTGTTTGTGATGAATTTATCCCGAATTTGATTGTAGGATTTTCATGAGTCAAATGTTGATTAAATCCAAGCTAGGTTAACAAAAAGAGAGGGCTTTATTTGTTTCTGCTGCTATCATTGAGGGAGACAGTTTTGTACACTATTCACATAATTACCGAATTAGAATCAATTGGATATGAGTGTCCGATTGATGTTTCAGAGCTAGAGAGCCTTTTTTCTACAGCCGTAGCAAAGCTGGCTGACTCAAGAGGTAAATCTGGAGGGTGGCGAAAATTGACGGGATCTAAAACTGACAAAGTCCACCATGTAATTGGATGCGTTTGTGCTAGAATACATGTTGTGCGAGATATATTTCTTAGTTGCGAGAGGGGATTCGTCATTTTGCTGCAATATTCTAACATTCAAATGATGCACCAATTCCCCACCTATTTAAGTTGATTATTTCAACCTGTTGTTTTGAGAATTTGTTGTTAGAGTTACTTTCATAAACAATACAACCACTATTCTATTTGTTTTGCTTCTCGTTACTGTAAAATTATTCTTGTTTCTTTTTATTGCAGTTGGTTTACTGGGATTATACCTCATCAAAGGTGTTCACCTCAGAGTATGTACCAGGTTTTTACTAAGATCCCAAATTTTAATTTTTTTTTCAACACAATATCATCTATATTAACAGTATGGCCACTTTTGGCTCATGTATCTAGGTTATATTGTTGTAAGTGTAAAGATTGATTGGCTAAATCTGCTTGATTTACGTGGTTTTGATCGTTCTCGCATTTCTTCACGTGCTATTGAAGTGTATCTGATTTAGGTACAGAATCCTAAAGCCGGTCTAAAGTCCAGTTCTTGATAGTGAAAGCCATATGCAGTTTTTGTTGGTTGATTTCATCATATAACTGGATGATGTTATGAAATAAAATGATGTAGATATTGAAAACTGGTTTCTTTCATGCTGGTCCCCACCCTGAAAATCTCGCTATTGACATGACTGGAAGAAATTAGCTCAAGGTACAATATAGTTGTGTATTCTTGACATGATTGGAAGAAATTAGCCGATCAAAAATTCCAAATTTTTAGAGGTCGATCACATCAATATCAACCCTAAAAAGAATAAGCTTTTCCATAGATGTTCCTTGAGAGTGATGTTCTTGGAAATTTTCAATCTTAATTCCTCTCTCTGCATAGGGAAAAGTAGTTTCTAGATAATTTTCTGTCAAATATAGGACTGAATGCTATCCTTTTTCCACCGACTAAGGTTCAACAATATACTGATATTTGGAGATATCTTAATCTCTTGTAATTGAATTAGCATATGACATATGAGACTTAGATATGTGTTGAACTGCATGAGCTGTGATGTAAGAATGCTCCTGTTTGGTCATGATTTTTCGTGTTTATCTTTTGCTTTTGCTTTTCTATTTGAGTGCTTTGTTTTTGTTTTATTTTGTTTTTGGCAGTATGCATTTATATATATGGAATGCAGCATGCGGTTGGATTTGATGGATTATAAGGAGGATGAAGATAATGATATTGTTGCTGCAATGCTATTAGTTTTTTCTCTTGTTCGTAATTTTGAGTTCTATCTTGTCGACAAATTTGTAGATGCAAAAGAAGTTTAAAGGGAGTTCCTTATATGTTTAAGTTCTAAGAACTTGAAGTTCTTGAAATAATCTTCAGTTATTATGTACACCATGCAGGTTGTCAGGTGGGGACAATTTGCATATGCAAATATCCAGAAATTCATCCAGTTCCAGCTTATAGTTAATGTTGCAGCTCTTGTGGTTAAATGTCGTTGCTGCTATTTCCTCTAGTGATGTTCTGCTAAATGCAATGCAGGTTTGATTCCCCTCTCTTATCTGTTAGAGATTGTTTAATTTATTCCTACTCCTATTTGTCTCCGTAAGACTCCTATGCTTGGCCGGCTTCTTCATGATTGAAAAATACCCGTTGCCTCTAGGGAGTCATCGATAAGTCGACATCACATGCGAGGTGGAAATTCTACTATGCAGACGTGAGGCGACAAGTAGGCAACATCATGATGGCCAAATACGAGGAGCCTCGGGAGAGAAATGAGCACGAACTACTCGCTCGTGAATTTCTTGATGGCATTGGACGTCGACTTTTTCATCGGGACGCTGGGTTCGACTTGGTGCTTCATTATAGATGGCATGCGAAACAATGGAGGGAAGGTAATGGCCGAGTATTAAAGCGTTAACGAGGAGCGATTTTGGTAGAGAGCATCAAAGCCATGCATATGCCATGGCGTGATTGCATTTTTGCGTGTTTCTTCTGCATTCACGCATAATGTATACACTTGTCATGTATCAACTCAATGTACAGAACAAACAAAGACGTTCAATGTATATCCTCAATGCAGTATACACTTTTAAGGTTGGTTTTCTTGAATGGAGCCCACTTTTGACTTTAAGGCTTGTTTCCCACATCTATAATAGTTGCGGTGGATTTGTTGCCCCTCTTTTCCTTGAATGTTCATCTATTTGCACGCGCAATTACGATATGATTTGTTAATATTATTGTCTAAAATTGAAATAATAAATGAAGCATATCCATCCATTTATTCTCTTAAGTAAATGACTTTTTTCATGGGAAAACTGTTGTAAAAATCGTAGCTATACTTTCATTCAATGTGAGTATCAATTTAATCATATGTATTTTTTCAAAACTTTTAGAAATTTATATAATATTTTTTTTATAAAAAAATTCAAGAAAACCAAAGCTGGATTGAAAATATAAAGATGATGACACCTCCATTTATGCCTTTTGTCTTTCTTCCCGAAGATGTCTTCATGCCAAAACAGGCTCATCATTATTATAGTTTTATGTCCCAAATTCTCATTATTATCCTA
>JAGVVM010022665.1:0-26719 GCA_019149425.1 Psidium friedrichsthalianum | reverse complement strand
ACAATAATCTGGTGACTCAATGCCATGTGTTCTGCTCAAAGTAGAAATGTCTGGAGCTCCACATGATTGTGCATACTCAGTCAAATGCGAACACATATTGCCAAAAGGGAATGAAAAAATGAGAAGTTGAGAGCATCATAGGCAATGACATGGACATATAATGCAGCAGCATGAGGTAACTTTGCTCAGTAAGCACCAATCTGCACTTTCGTGCACTGTGGCACGCACATGCCAAGCCTTGTGTGGCTTGTAATATGAAAATCAAGGTGCCCACGAACGATTTTCTCAGTCAGACACATGCGATAGGATTTCGAACCGCTTCAGTAATTCCTCGGCCATCAGACCATAACCGAATTTGCATGGTACGTTGTCCTCATCTAGCAAATCTGGTCACTACGCCTTAGACCTAAACAATACCCCATTACTATTGAATATCTAGTAACTAAACAGTCCTCAGGTATGTTTGAATTAGCTTAACTTGTTTAAAAAAAACAAATACAAATAAGGCCAATTAAAGGATTCGTCAGTTCTCTCAATGGCCCTACTGCCCGACACTGAGCCCAAAGGCCCATATGGGGAGTAACAGTTCGTTAAGGTAATGCGGCCCATCATAGTCAAGCTTTAATGAATGGGTTAGGCCTCATTAAGGTCCGAAGTTAAAATAATTAAATGGGTTGGCCCATTAGTTTAACTTGGGCTTAATAACTTCATTGGGGTGCCCTATAGTCTCCAAGGCCCATTAATTAACTTTTGGGATCGGCCAATTAGTAATACTACGTCTTAAGTCCAGTTTATGTATAATTGAAGGGCCCAATTAAAAATAAATTTCGTGTAGGGCCACATAGCTCCGATTTTCAAAGACTATCCTAATAAAGGCCCATTTTATCACCAATTTTTAGGCCGTCAATTATACCCATTCATAGTATAGGCGTCCAGTATGCATTAGTGTTGCGTGTCAGTAAATTAATGTTCAGAGGATAATCAATTTGGGCCTAAAAACCTAAAACGAAATGTGCAACACTACAGTGAATTCGTCCAAATGTCATAAGGCCCTTAATCCTATTAAGGTCCAATATAGGCTTATTTAGGTAGAGCCCATATTAAGTTAGATTAAGTCCCCAAGTGCCCATTAGAAATCTTTGGCCATATTTCCCGTACTTACGCACTGCCCACGAAACCGATTGGCCCATCATGAACTTTTTCGGCCCAATTCAATAATTCCAGCCCCGACATTAAGCACCTTCGCTATCCATAATTGGACTAAGTTGGCACAGTTAAGCCTAAACATACATATTAGTGAAGTAGGCAGTGAACTCCACTGGAGATTATCAACTATCAACCAACCACAATAAGAGTTCTACTGAGGCCTAAGTCAAAGATTAAGGATGCTTACCAAACGAGGGTCGGGACGGCGGCTGGTCGTCGGAGACGGACGCGACGCGGCTTCTGGCCATCAGGCGGACTGAACAAGTGGCGTTTAGGACGTCCGGCGGAACGGAAGGGCGGTGGACGGCGGCGTCTGCTGGTGGCCGGGCGGTACGACGGCGCTTGGCGTCGACGGGACGGCGGCGGCGGGGCTTTCTACGTGCAGTCACCATGGCGGCCTAGCCTTCGGTGCGGGAGAGAGAGAGTAGACCGTCGGAGAGGGTTGGCCGAGATAGGTAGTAGAGATTGGAGCCGATATGAGAAATGCGAGAAGAGAGGTAGTGTAGGTAGATTATAAATCTATTTTTCAAAATAAAAACCAATTATGGGGTGTTTAGAATAGTTTGGATGGTGACATTCTGACTAATTTGATTTTCTTGAACTTGTGCAATGAGTTTAATTGATTGATGACATGACACTATTGATTGATTGATGTACATCCGATTGATGTACATTTATTTGACCTGACCTTCGATTTCAATGCGGCACAAATGACACCGATCGAGATGTACCCGAGCCGCGAACAGATTTTCTTGACAAGGTAAATTTGGTGTCGGTCCGTCGAATCTACTCATCAAAAATCCTAATTAGTCTCATTGCTAAGTGGGGTCTGAAGCATTTACCGGGGGCCTTCGGTAATATTTCCATTTCACAAGTTCTTGCTTCTTCGACGTGCACCCGGCTGTCTGAACCTTAGTCGACATTTTCGTAAACCGCTTTCCATTTTCTTCATTGTTTATCATCTTATTAATATCGACTGTCCATCGCAGATTTCATTTGGAGGTCAATTTCACTAAATAGCGACCCTGTCATCAGTCTCAGGTCCAAGGGCGGCTGATTGGGAAAACTTCCAGAATAAAAAAAAAAAAAAAAGCCTTTCTTCCCTTTCGGTGTGGTCAGCTCAGGTATCTAATACCTGAGTGACGATCGTCGCTAGAGTGTATTAATGAAGTATTTTCCATTCAGTTAGAGAGTCGACAATTTGGGGGGTCGAATTTTCAGACTGTCACATTCTTTCCCCTTCTTATAAAAATTCGTCCTCTGAAATTATAACAATTCTAAACCAGTCCTTACTTGCCAAAATCAAGATTACCGGCGATCATTCAAACAGGTAAAAGGGTAGTTCTTCTTCATCTCGTCTTCTTCTTGACGTTCATCTATATTTGTCCCCCGAAACATTAAACCCCTCTTCACCTTGTTATCCCCCCCCCCTGTGCCCCCCTGTTGAGTGTCGCTCCTGCTAGCATTGGAGATCATCGTAATTCATTTGTTTGTTGTAGTTACCATTTTTACCTCCCGGAAGCGTTTATTTAAGCTCACACCTTAATTGAATTTACAATTACCCCATTTTTTAGATGGTTAGCCAGCCTGAGGATGCGTGACTAGAGAAGGTAGTAAACATGCTATGTGGTGGCACTTAATGGAGTATGTCGATAATGGTAACCCAGTGATTGGGAAGTAGAGATATTTTGTTGTTGTATCCTAGATGTCTTGTTTATATATTATACTGAAACAAAAACGTCAGAAAGGCTAATTTATAGTAATCAAATAAAGGAGTAAGAAAATTTGCCAAAAACACTTTGCGTAAATTGTGATCATTACCGATTGTCTAAATATGTAGTGGAACACCTATATTAGTGAGGCCATCCCTTTGAGGCTGCTTTGTGCCCACGTCCTTCGAATTGCACTTGTATGTTTTGTATGCCTATTTCATATCGTCTTCCGCTTGTGCTAAACTATATGTAATACTGATTAATCTCACGAAAAACATCCGCAAATTAGTACACGTATGATAAATTTAGCTCCAAACTTTTTTTTGTCCTAAAAAAGTTCTACCTTGGTACACTTGTGATAAATTAACTCTTCGCGCTGAGTTTCGTTAAATTTACGTCAAATTACTAAGCTTTTCATGACCACGTGTCAAATTACGTGAATTCATGTATACCAATTTGGGGTTTTTACTCTCTGTTTATTATAGGTATATCAATTTGGAGGTTTCGTGATATTAACCCAATTTAATGAAGGATAAATTTGTTGCAGGTGTAATAGTTTGAGGTTTTTCATGGTAAGAAAATAGTTTATGGTAAATTTATTATAGATGTGCCAATTTGGAGTTTTTTGTGATTAAAGAATATTTGAGGTAAATTTATACAAGTGTATCAATTTAGATTTTCCGCGGTATTAACCCTATATAATATCATATTAAAGAAAAGTGCATATTTAGTAGGTAGAGCTTTGGGACATCATAGGTAATCACAACTTTAATTATGGTAGTAGACTTGTGGACACAACTCTCCGCTCAAACATGGCAAAAGAGAGTAAAACACTTTTTTTTTCTCTCATGTACACGGATTGCACTCTTCTTTTCTCTATTCTCACCCTTTCTCACTTTCTCTCTTTTTCACTCCTCTTCTCTTTAGATGCGAGCTCCTCTCTTCCACAGAGGAGCTTGTGGTCACTCGGAAAGAAATGGCCACCATTACAAAGGGATAAGGATGGCTTTTAATGGATAAGATGAAGGCCATCATTACAAAATTATAAGGATGAAGTGAGTTCACTTTGGATGTGTGTGTGCATCATATGAATTTGACTACCATGATTGCAAACATATCTGCAATTTGTCTTCCCTGTTCAATGTCATTCTAAATTGTTTATGATAAGTGATATTTCTAAGTTCATCACTAGTTAGTAGTAAGATCTATACTAAACATTAGTACTCCTAAGAGAATTGATTGTCCCTATCAACCCATAGATCCTATCAGCCATAATTGAAATCTAATAATATGTCATAGCTACCCAGACAATATGAATACTTTAGGAATTTAATAACCATTAGCTTTGTTACGGGTATTCAATCTCTCTATCTTACTATGTCTTGATTGAACAAAAGACCGTTGAATGGTTTTCAAGTCACCTGTACGCTCCGAACTCAGCGAATGTGCAACATCCCGTCTCTTGCCTATCAAACATCGCCTGGCCAACACTAGCGACAGCCCAGGACTCGTCGCAAGCCAAACGATGGCTATCAAATGTGACAGCGAAAGGCGCATAACCCCAGACAAAAGCACATACAGGATAGAGAGATAGAGAAAATCGAATTACATAGCATAACATATGACAGTAAAAGTTCTATACAACCTGGAGGGAACTACCATCTGAACCTAAAAACAAAGGGTTGGCTAAAATAAAAAAGGGAATAGGCCAACCAAAAAGCCACTAGTCTCCATCTATACATCATTAGGGGAAACTACTTGTCCCCAAACAAGGGAAGCTCCTCTAGATCGGACTCCTCGGATATCGGGGATCCAGGCTCGCTATCTGCATGCTCGATAAACACATCATTTGCTCTCTCAATCTCCATCACTACATCCCGTCTGAGTCGAGTACCTCCATAGGCTCAGGGTCTACGACTTCGCCACCAAAAGTAGTTGCATTCACTAAGCCTGCCGGTCCCATCGAGAAGACGGACATCAAAACCCTACAAGGGACCCTGCCATGCTTTCTGACCTCTCGACTATCCACCCCTCGTATCTATAGAGATCAAAACGTCATATCCATCGTCAACTCATACTGTACAGTTATACTTCTCATACAAAATTTCACCCATGGCAGGATACATAACTACCTGTGTCTCGATCTCCTGAGGGATCTTGTGGTGGATTCGAGGAACAATCATATCTATAGTCGAGGATCTGAAAGGGCGATCAGCCACAAAATGTGAGTCAAAACTCAGCAAGTACACCTCTATACTCAATTTAGAAAGTAGCATAAACCTAATGCCAAATGTAGATCGACATGAATTCGATGATTTCAGATCACATAGATGTAGATGTAGATACTCAATGATTCTCTTGGGGTCCTCGGTAGCTCAATAGCACTTCTAGACCAAACCCCACCGGTGGCTCAATAGCACTCTCGATCCTGGCTACGTCATAGACGCTTCAGGCTTATGCCTCAACCGGTGTCTAAACACATCGAAGTTGGCACCCTTGTCTCTCCAGCTATCCCGTGCGAGCACATTCAGACGCAAGTGCAAGACCGTGGCTCAAATAGCACTGCGATCGGCACCTCGTTATCTCTCCACTTTCCCGATGGCCCCCTAGACACTGCTGCTGTCCCGCATGGTTCAACGTACTCCGCTAATGTACATGTCTCATGCCAGTATGCAGATCAAATATGAGCATCACAAAGTCCTCAATTGACTCTCCTTTTAAATACTCATGCAAGTCAGCTTTGCTACATCTAATTCTAAAATTATTCACATGAGCACACAATTCACCTTAAATACATTGAATATAATAACCAAACATCGCATGTTGCAAAAATCGCATTTCATGACCCAATTTCTTTCTAAGTCACCTAGGTTCAATGGGCAAGTAATCCGGCACACATGGCGAATTCTAGAGTTCTTAAAAGACTAATTTATTCTTATGGCTAGCAGCGATTAATTGACACTCCACATCTAAGAAATTTAATATTTTTCATCATAAAAGTTCCCTACTAGTTCCTATAATACCCAACTTTTTAAGTCAGTTTAGAAATGTGCTCACCTAAAAATCGAGTTCGAGCTCGGGGACGACAAAATGATCATAGCTCGGTTGGACGGCGAACTTGGACGAGCGATGGTGGTGAGGTGGCTCAGCCGAGCAATGACGAGCTCGGCCACGGATGATGACGAGCTCGAGCCAAAGCAACGATGAGCTTAGGCTAAAGTGACGATGAGCTTGGGCTAAAGCGAGACAGCGATGAGCTCGGGCGATGGGCGCAGTTTAGTTTGCGCGTGACGCGGCTTGACCGAGTGGTGGCTGAGCACATGAACGAAGCTTGAGCGGGTAACAAACTCATGTGCAACCGAGGGAGTGCAGCAAAGTTGCAAGGGGCCAAGCTTCAATCGAGGGAAAGGAAATCCAACAGTAAGACAACAGCTTAGTCACTCGAGAAACTGCAGCAACCGTTAGCTAAGGAAAGCAGCCGCGGAGTATGAGCTGAGCAGAAAATTCAGAGACCAACCGAGAGATAGACGAAGAAAAAGAGAAGGAGAGGCCAGCTGAAACAAGTTAGCCGAAGGAAGTAGTAAAATGAGTAGATTCTCCAGTTGCTGAAGAAAAGGTGAAGAAAGCAACTGCAAACCTCGGCTGAGAAGAAACAGAAGGAAAAATGAAGAAGAAAGAAGCTAAAGAAGATTGAATCATCTGCTACAGCGAAAATGCAGAGTTCCCCACGTGAATAGTAGAGTTTATGGTCAAATAAACCATCCAAAATTGTTTTATTTGCATGGAAAGAAAGAAAAGTGGGCAACTGCATGGGGAAGCTTCTTAGCCGAGAAAGTGGAGCAGGTAGCCAAAAATTTTGTCCAAGGAAGAAGCTCCATCTCTGCTGCAAATGGCAGTGGGAATTTAAGAGAGGCAGGTTGGTTCTTGGCTAGCAGGAAGAAGAAAGAAAGGGGTTAGTTCAGCTGAAATTTGAGTGGAAAGTGGGTCTAGAATTCTTAGTTTCTCTTGTCCTCCTGTGTATGGTTGAGGGATGTCACACTCTCCTCTCTTTACAGGAATTTCGTCCTCGAAATTTTCATTCTACTAATGCTACTAATTACACAAACAAGTAGGGTGCTTGCGCTTCATTTCATCTCGTTTTCCCACGTTACGCGTTTTGTTCCATGATGTTCCCAAATTACTTTGACTAGGGGTATTATATTGTTTCCGTAGGACGTGTTTCCCTCGATCCTCTATTTGTACGGGTCTTTCTACGTACAAGACTAGGTCATCCACTTCAATGACTTCATGATCGAGTATATGACTCGGGTCCAACTCGTACTTCCTTAGCATTGAAACATAGAACACGTTATGCACTTGAGACAAATTTGGTGGCAACGCGAGACGATACGCTGATGTTCCAATCCTTTCTAAGATTCGAATGGGCCTATAATCTCAGGCTTAACTTTCCCTTTTTCCCAAATCGAGATAGACCTCTCATTAGCGACGCCTTCAATGATACGTGATCTCCCACTTGAAATTCCAACGGCTTACGTCACCTGTCTACATAGCTTTTCTGGCGAATCCGAACTGTTTTCAGCCTGTTCCTTATCACCTTCACTGCTTCAACGGACTACTGAACTAACTCTGGTCCTGTTATGTTCCTTTTGCCAATCTCATCCAGCAAATTGGAGCTCTACAAGCTCTTCCATACAGAGCCTCAAATGGAGCCATTCTGATGCTCTATTGATAACCTCACCAGGTGTAATAGCTCTTCCCATCCACCTTTGAAGTCTATTACGCATGCTCTCAACATGTCCTCCAATGTCTGAATCATCCTTTCTGATTGTCCATCAATCTGCGGGTGATATGTTGTACTGTACCTCAACTCAGTTCTTAGCGCAATCTGCACACTTTTCCAAAATGTTGTAGTAAAGCGAGGGTCACGGTCCGACGTGACGGTAACTAGTACTTCGTGTAGATGAACGATTTGGCGTACATATAATTCAGCCAGCTTTTTCAAAGCAAAGTCCTTTGTACTGCCATGAAGTGAGCAGATTTGGTCAACCTATCGACCACAACTTGATCGAATTGTTGCCCCTTTGACTCCTTGGTAAGCCAGTCATGAAGTCCATCGTGACATGCTCCCATTTCCATTCTGGGATCTCTAGCGGCTGTAGCAATCCTCCAGGCTTGCAATGCTATGCTTTCACTTGCTGATATGTTAGGCACTTCGCCATGTGTTTGGCCACATCCACCTTCATTTCGTCCCACCAGTAGTGCTGACGCAGGTTTTGATACATTTTCGTACTACCTGGATGAATGCTATAACTACTACGATGCGCTTCTATCAAAATCTCTTCCTTTAATTCCTCATTATTTAGCACGCACAAGCGTCCTTTGAACTTTAGGATTCTATCCTCTGACACTTGAAATTCCTGTTTCCTCTTTGCCATATCCATAGTCAAGATCTTTGAATATTAGGGTCTGTAGATTGTAGTTCCTTAATCCTCGAGTGAATTTTCGGTTCAACTCTCAAGGTGGTTATCAGACTCGAGAGGTGTCACACCTCTATCTTGAATTCTCAGTCTCTTATCGCCTCTAGCAACGTCCATTCCTTAACCATCATATGTGCGATGCTCGACTTTTGACTAAACGCATCCACCACTCTATTCGCCTTTCCAGGGTGATAGAATGTCGCAGTCATATCCTTCATAATTCCATTTAGCAATGTTGTCTCATATTCAGCTCCCTTTGAGAGAGTATATACTTCAGACTCTGGTGATTCGTATAAATTTGAAACTTTTCTCTCACCAGATAATGTCTCTAGATCTTCAGTGCGAATACTATTGCTGCTAGTTTCAAATCATGTATCGGGTAGTTCATCTCATGTGGCCTCAGCTGTCGAGATGCATACACTACAACTCGTCCATGTTGCATCAAGACATATCCTAGACCTCTTAGCAATGCATCACTATAGATCTCGAATCCTCCAGATCCTGACGGAATAGTCAACACTGATGCAGTCGTTAACCTATTTTTAAGCTCTTGAAAGCTCTCTTCACCCTTGTCTGTCCACTCGAATTTCGTTTTCTTTTTCAATAGACGCGTTAAGGGTCTATCGCGGAAAATTTTTCCATGAAGCATTTATAGTAACCTACTAATACTAAGAAACTTCTCACTTCCGTCACGGTTGTCGGTTTAGGCCACTTTTCAACTGCTTCAATCTTTGACGGATCCACAGCAAATCCTTCTCCAGAAATTATATATCCAAGGAATGCCACTTGATTAAGCAAAAATTCACATTTACTGAACTTAGCGTAAAGCGAGTGCTCTCTTAAGGTCCGTAGAATAATACTCAAGTGTTGTTCATGGTCCTCAAGGCTCATTGAGTACACCAACATGTCGTTGATGAACACTATCATGAATTGGTCTAAGAATTCCTTGAATATCTTATTAATCATATCCATAAAAACGGCAGGGGCATTGGTTAATTCGAATAGCATGACCATAAACTCATAATGCCCATACCTCGTCCTGAATACCGTTTTCGATATGTTCTCCTTTTTGATTTCAACTAGTGATAACCAGTCCTCAGGTCTATCTTAAAGAACACAGATGCTCCTTGCAGTTGATCGAGCAAGTCGTCTATTCTTGGCAACGAGTACTTATTTTTGACCCTCACCTGATTTGACTGTCTATAGCCAATGCACAGACGTAGTGACCTGTCTTTCTTCCTCACAAACATACTGGAGCACCCCATGGCGATGCACTTGGGCGGATAAATCCTTTATCCAGTAATTCCTACATTTGGACCTTCAATTCTGACAATGCCATCCTGTAAGGCGCCTTAGATATTGGCTCTATCCCAGGAACCGACTCAATTACAAACTCCATTTCCCTTTCATGAGGTAGTCTTGGCAACTCTTGCGGGAAAACATCCGGAAAGTCACATACTACTAGTATGTCCTCAAGCCTTACTTCCTCAATTGAAGAATTAGTTACAGAGGCTAGGTACTCTTGGCATCCTTCGTCCATCAACTTAGTCACTTCCAGCGACGATACCTAAGGGATCGAGGTTCTTCATCGGTTTTCCCAAAATTCGAATCTAGGGTGACTAGTCGGGTTAAATTGAATCACCCTGCTACTACAGTCAATTATGGCCCCATGTTTAACTAACTAGTCCATTCCTACTATCACATCAAAGTCAAACATGGGCAGGACAATTAGATCAATTGATTCCTATCTATTACTAAAGCTATCCTACCCCTTGACATCCTTGAGCTAATGATTCAGATTGATACCTAAGGGATCGAGGTTCTCCTTGCGCCATCGCGTACACTCTTCCTTGAGCTAATGATTCAGATTTCATTAGGGAGCAACTATCGCTTGTGGTCCAGCCGAGGGTCCTTGCTGTTGAAATTGCAGGTCACGATTCTTTCTCGGGCAATGTCTCACAATATGCCCCATTTGCCCACACTCGAAACATGCTCCTGTCTTTCTTGGACACAAACCATTAGCATGTCTCTGTCCACAATTGCGACACCTTGCATTACCAGAGGGTGTCTGCTTTCCCAAGGTTCTCCGAGCTAGAGGGACAAACCTTCTATTATCCATCATTGGCCTCTTCCCGAAGCTCCTGTTATCTCGCCTGCGCACGAATCGTGACGCAGATGCGGCGGCTCTTTCATTTATGTCTCTTTCAAACTCTTGAGCCCTTTCATAGATCGCACCATAGTCCCTCAGTCCTACGGTGATCATCGGCTACGGAGTTCCGGCTTCATCCCTTTATGGAATCTCCTTGCCTTGTCCCCAAATGTTCTCAATCATCCTCGGAGCAAACTTAGATAGCTTGGCGAATTCTGCCTCGTATTGGTATACCGTCATTTGTCCCTGACAGAGCCACAGGAATTCCTCCATCTTTCTTTCCTGCGCAGTTTCTGAAAAGTACTTTCCATTAAATGCTTCACAAAAGGCCATCCAGTTCGGTACTATACCTTGAGGAAGACCCTTCCTCGGGTGGCCTTCCACCAATCATCTGCTGTACTTTGAAGCTGGTAAACTGCTAATGAAACCCTTTCTTCTCCAGTACATCACGGTACTTTAAACGTTTTCTCCAATTGCTCTGTCTAGAGAGAGGCTGCTTCAGGTCCTCCCGTTCCGTCGAACTTCAGTGGATGCAACTTCAGAAATTGCTCCACGAGGTTAGGTGCCTATCGACCTCCATTGCCAGGAGCATTATTCCCATTTGCTCCATTCACGGTAGCTAAAACGGCATCAGCAGGTTGGGCCACAGTGGCAGCTCTTTCCTCAGCTTGCCTGCCCATCAAAGTACCAACTTCTGCTAATACTCTCAAGATATCTCCAATACTTAGGTTTTATGTAGCTTGAGCTCATGCAGCCGGAGTACCGGTAGTTGGAGCTCTTGCAGCTGGAGCACCTGAGCCAGATACATTCCATACTTCCTTGGTCTACTCCTGTTGCTCATTTTCCTTGATCTAACTCACCTAGACTTTCTATAATTCCATCAAGGAATTAAAACCAAAACCACTATTTAGGGTCTAGTAATAAGCAACAGAATACTCTGACATACAGTTACAAGTAACAGCCACAGAAAGGCACTAACACTACAATAAAGCTAGGGTTCAGTCACTTACCTCGATTCAGACGCACCTATAACTTAGTATATAATAATAGCACATGGCATCTCAAGTCTAGCAATCACATGTGCCAATCAAGAATAGGCATCCACATCCAACCGTAGTCCAACTTAGGGTCTCTCTATATCTAACTACCCCGCAGATCATTAGCCTTATCACTCTAAGTCTCGAATATGGTTTATCGAGCTGACCTTGCTCTGATACCACTCCCAACGGGGTTGTCACGCCCTGAACCCGGCGAACGCGCAACATCCCGTCTCTTGCCTATCAAACATCGCCTCGCCAACACTAGCGACGGCCCAGGACTCATCGCAAGCCAAACGATGACAATCCAATGCGACAGCGAAAGGCGCAAAACCCTAGACAAAAGCACATACAAGATAGAGAGATAGAGAAAAAAAATTTGCATAGCATAACATATGACAGTAAAAGTTCTATACAACTTAGAGGGAGACTATCATTTGAACCTCAAAAACAAAGGTTGGCTAAAATCAAAAGGGAATAGGCCAAACCAAAAAGCCACTAGTCTCTATCTATGCATCATCAGGAAAACTACCGTCCTCGGACAAGGGAAGCTCCTCTGGATTAGACTCCTCAGAGATCGAGGATCCAGGCTCGCCATCTGCCTGCTCGACAAGCACATTGTCTACTCCCTCATTCTCCATCACTACATCTCCATTTGAGTCGAGTACCTCCATAGGCTCAGGGTTTACGAAATAGCCACCAAAAGTAGTTGTATTCACTAAACCTGCCGGTCCCATCAAGAAGACTAGGACATCAAAACCCTGCAAGGGACCCTGCCACTCTTGTTGGCCTCTCCGACTCATCCACCCCTCGTATCTATGAGAGATCAAAACGTTATATCCCTCATTGACCCATATTGTACAATTATACTACTCATATAAAATTCCGTCCACGGCAGGATACGTAACTACCCGTGTCTCGATCTCCTGAGGGATCCCATAGTGGATTCGAGGAACAATCATATCCATGGTCAAGGGTTTGAAAAGGGCGATTAGCCACAAAATGTGAGTCAAAACTTAGCAAACACACTTCTATACTCAATTTAGAAAGCACCATACACCTAATGCCACAATGTAGATCGATACATGAATTGATGATTTCAGATCACACAGATACCGATGCAGATGTTCAATGATTCTCTTGGGGTTCCCGGTGGTTCAATAGCACTTTCGACCAAAACCCCACCAGTGGCTCAATAGAACTCTCGATCCTAGCCACGTCGTAGATGCTTCAGGCTTGTGCTTCAACCCGTATCTAAACTCACCAAAGTTAGCATCCTTGTCTCTCCAGCTACCCCTACTGAGCACATTTAGGCGTAAGTGTAAGACAGTGGCTCAAATAGTACTGCGATCGACACCTTCTTATCTCTCCACTTTCTCGGTGGCCCCCTAGACACTGTTGGCCATCCCATACGGTTTTACGCACTCCGCCAAACGCGCATGTCTCATGCTAGTATGTAGATCAAATATAACATCACAAAGTCCTCAATTGACTCTACTTTTAAATACTCATGCAAGTTAACTTTGTTACATGTATTTCCCAAGATTATTTACATGAGCATACAATTCACCTCAAATACATCGAATATAACAACCAAGTATCTTACGTTGAAAAAAAACTCACATTTCAGGACCCGGTTTCTATCTAATTTATTCCTATGGCTAGCAGCAATTAATTGACACTCCATATTCAAGAAATTTAATATTTTCATCATAAAATTTTCTCTACTAGTCCCTAGCATACCCGACTTTCTAAGTCAAGTTTAGAAATATGCTCATCTAAAAATCGAGTTTGAGCTCGGGGATGATGGAACGATTGTAGCTCGGTTGGACGGCGAACTTGGACGAGCGACGGTGGTGAGTTGGCTCGGCCGAAATGACAAGGAGCTCGAGCCACAGAGGACAACGAGGTCGGGCAAAGCGACGATGAGCTCGAGCAAAGCGAGATAGCGATGAGCTCGGGCAATGGGCGTGGTTTGACCGAGCAGTAGCCGAGTGCATGAACGAAGCTTGAGCGGCAACAAACTCATGTGTAGCCGAGGGAGTACAACAAAGTTATAAGTGGCAAGCTTCAGCCAAGGGAAAGGAAATCAGCAGCAAGACAGCAGCTCAATCAGCGGAGAAACTACAGCAAACGGTTCGCTAAAAAAAGCAGCCGCGAGAGTATGAGTTGAGTAGGAAATTCAGAGGCCAACCGAGAGATAGATGAAGAAGAAAAGGAAAGAGAGGCCAATTGCAACAAGTTAACCGAAGGAAGTAGCAAAATGAGCAGATTCTCCAGTTGTCGAAGGAAAAAGGTGAAGAAGAGCAACAGTAAGCCTCGACTGAGAAGAAAACAGAAGAAAAATGAAGAAGAAAGAAGCTGAAGAAGATGGAATCATCTATTGCAACAGAAATGCAGAGTTCCTCGCGTGAATAGTGGAGGTTATAGTCAAAACAAATCATGCAAAATTGTCTTATTTGCATGCAAAGAAAGAAAAGTGGACAGCTGCACGGGGAAGCTTCTCAGCCGAGAAAGTGGATCAGGCAGTGAAAATTTTGTTCAACGAACAAGCTCCAGCTCTGCTGCAAATGGGAGTGGGAATTTAAGAGAGCATGTGGGTTCTTGGCTAGTAGGGAAGAAGGAAAGAAAATGGTTAGTTCAGCTGAAATTTGAGTGGAAAGTGGGTCCAGAAATTCTTAGTTTCTCTTGTCTTAATGTGCATGGTCGAGGGACGTCACATCACCAATTTGGTCATATGCACAAATTTAATCGACATGCATTTATACAAGACATAAACATGTTATTCACGGTTACAGCCCTAGATGAGGATTTCACTGCAGTGTCACGATTAGATTGTATAGGGCATCATTATTGTACCTTGCATGTAATAAGGAGACAATTTACATTTTGTGCATAGTATAACTTCGTATGTGAACAAACTATGAACATCAAGTATACATAATACGTATGGTTGCGATGACTTAAACTTTCACGTGCTTCAGTAAAAGGTGAATTAGTTTAGATTATCGGTCAAGTTTAGAGGAGTTATTAATAGTCCGACAATATTTTTAGGGATACTAAATATTAATTAGGTCCTATTTGATCAATCATGTGAGAAATTGAGACAAGATAAAGACAACGGGGACGTACCGACATGCAGATAACCATGTGTCAACACGTGACTAGTCTAAGGGCCATTTATCACACACATGCACGAACATATGGCATGCACGTGAACACGTGATGGCCACGCATGACACATTGTGTGACATGTATCAAGCTGACTCGTGTCAAGCTGACTAGTTCCAAGTGATTGTCTTTAGCTGCTTCCCCCTATAAATAGAACCCAATATTAGTTGATTTCGACGTTTGACTGTTAGAACACCTCTCATTCTCTTTCAGTTGGCCTTGCTAAACCAAACTGCACCGCACCACTACCGTCGATGCTCGTCATCCATCGGTGTCGAGTCACTGTGCCATAATCGGTAATGCCATGCCAATCCCTTGTTGCCTTTTCATTGTCAAAGGTGGCTAAAGGAGGGTAGTATCACCAAGAAGATCATGCATTAAAAAATGAAGCAAATCCAAGTCATCCGTAATTTTTGCTTCTGTTTCTTGAATTTGAAACTAAACTAGGCTGTCTATAGTTTTGCTATTGTGAGCATGTTTGCGATTTGCCTTGGTTATGATGATTTCTATTGGATGATTCTATGGTTATGAGTTTCTATTCATTATATAACTCAAATTTTGGTTGGATTCTTCTATTCTAACCTTGTTACATTGGATTCTATCATGGTGCTTTGATTGCAATTCTGCGATTCCATAGTTGGTTTAGTCATTTAGCCTAGGAATTTACTTGGGAGCCTTGAACTCACTCTTGTTGATTAACATCTTTTTTAGATGAGCTAGCTCAAGATGGTTAGAGTACTGGGCGTCTTGGATGATGATTTTGGAAAGAAATCGGGAGTAGATTACCTTCCTTTGTAAATCCTCCCAATTGTTTTCATCTTTGAAATTTGTGTAAAAATTGGCTAAAGATGTAAATGTAGGATGAACTCAGTTGACTAGAAGTTTTTGATTGTTATGTTTGTATTTGGCTAGTGGATCCCTATTGAGGCCATACCCCTTTTTATAGGCATGACTATCATTGGTGTTTTTGTCATGCACTTGTCTATATGGTTGTCTTGTTTGATTAGTTCAATTAGACTTTCGCATTTGCCATCTCTATTTATGTATAAGGAAAGATTAACAAAGAAGAGAGCGTCGTTAGTAAGCCTTGAACTATGGTTGTAGTGCCCCAGAACGCTACCTTAAGGCTTACTCATTTATAACTCAGTTTTTAATATATTAATCTTTCAATTAAGCGTATGCGGAAAAAAATTAAATCCCCAGATAAATGCAACAATAGGGATAGAAAACCAACAATCGGTATACATCAAAACCTCATTTTATTAATTTGTCGTTAACCCTAGGAAGTTCATATCTACAAGCCTGACCTCAGGGCTGCTTTCTATAACCAATGAAAGATGCAAGATCAAAGTGGGATTAATGTTACTTCCAAATAAAACTACTCCATAAAGATCTACGTCTACATCCTCCACTAGGCCCGAGTAGTAAGTGGTAGTCTTAGTATCAATATCCATCGGGATCCCAGGACCTACTAGAGAATCGCCCATACTTATGAACAATGGTATGAAAATACAGGTAAATAACTATCATGAGAACATATCTCAGTAAGCTCACCCCTAATCTCATTCAGGATATTATATACCTTTAGATCTATCTCTAACAAGCTCTCCTAGGTGCTCACGTCTCAAAAAAAGAAACAAGGGCAAATGAGACATGGCTCGTTATCAAAATAATCAAAGTATGCCAATAATTCATATCTACACAGAGATCAACAATACAAATGCGTATATGCACATGTCGTGCTCAAATTCCAGTTTCAGCTCCCTAGCCAACTTGACCTACGTTAAACGCATCAGGTCCGACCTGCGTATCGTACGCATCAGACCCGTGCCTCAACTCGCGTTGAACTACACGTCTCAAGTTGGCACCTTATCTCTCCAGGTACCTCGCGTTAAACGCATTAGGGTGCATGTGCCTCAACTTGCATTGAATTACACACTTCAGGTTGGCACCTTATCTCTCTAGCTACCTCGCATCAAACATATTAGGGCACAGTGTGCTTTAAAACTCGCGTTGAACTACACGTCTCAGGTTGGTAACCTTTACTTTTTAATTTCTCCGCGTTAAATGCATCAAGGCCGTCCTTCACCCCGTGTCTATAGGCACATCAAGGTAATATTCATTGCTCGATATCCGCCATTTCATAATATATATATATATATATATATATATATGTCAGCATGCAATCCATTGTACAAAATATTAGGCAGGCATGTTCGAGCGAATAAAACAATGCAATTGCAATCCGAGCATAATTCACAACAGTGCAGTCTACGCAATTCTCAAATATATCTTGGCTATATTAGTTCCATGACTAGACACAATTTATGCCAATTACTTTGTCCATTGCTCATAATTTTGCCAAAAATTGCCTAATTTGTATTTTTACATTAAAATACGTATTTTGAGCCCACGATATCTCAATAATTGACCCTAAAACACAAATAGATAGCACGTGAACAATATTCTAGGCTTGTGAATAGCACTCAGGGTGCCGTGAACAGTACCAGAGAAAATCACTTGTGCCAGGTTTCGTTCAAAAACATTTCAAAATCTCAATTTTCGATATTCAAACCTCATCGGACCATCATCGACACCCATGGATAGCCTAAACTCGATATGAACAGTACCACATCAGGTGTGAACAATACGTAGAGTACGCACACATAATCGATTAGAGGATGCACACAGAATCGGTTTCCACAAAAATCGCCAAATCAGTGAATTTTTCTATACCAATCTATCTCGGATCGTACCCTAGAGTCTGTCCAAGAGTCATCTAACATTCTACTCAGGTTTGGGGGGTCGGTTTACCAGAAAATTTAGCAAAGAAGCTCCAAATCAAATTGAAACAGAGGCGGCTCAAAAGACAACAAAAGACAACAACGCGTAGGGCTAGTTCAAAATGAAATTTCGATAATTTAGAACTCATCTAAGGCTAATTCTTGCATCAAAATGTCAGGGAAAGAAGATGAAGAAACTCACAATTGGTCAGAAATTCAACCGACGTGACAAAGGTTGCGAAAATAGTGAAAAACCAACAGAACCGCAACCTGGAAAATAGTCTGTTCAGGTGTCCAATTTTGCTTCTATTTAAGAGTGTTCCAGGGCTAATCTTGAGCTGATTTTTGGTGGAGATATATTAGAGAGATAGGTGAAAATGTAGGTGGAATGGTGGCTCGAGATGATGGCATTTGGACGGCGAAACGGCAGCGAAACAAGCGGCAGTTTTCTGGCAACTAAAAATCGAGAGAGAAAATGAAAGAGAGGAAGGGCCATGAAATTTCTTGAGATCAAGAGAGAGAATGAGCTGCTAAAAATTGAAGAGAGAGGAGAGAGAGAGAGAGAGAGAGAGAGAGAGAGAGAGAGAGAGAGAGAAATAGCTCAAAAAGTGAATTATTGATTTTCACTATTCATGCACTATTTATGGTGACTGCACTTTCACGATTTGATCAGTCAAAAATTTGAATGATGGTAACCGATAATCATTGACGCGATTGATTTGGCATCTAACAAGATATTTCTCGGGATTCGTGCAAATCAAGGACTAATCGGGCTCAACCTGGGCAAACTGGGGTTCAAGCGCGAACGATCACGGACACTGGGCTTCATAAGATTATGATTGTAGATCTAACCATTAATCCATATCAACAACCTAAGGAGTTTGAAGCAAACCGGGGTGAACGGTCATTTCCAAATTAATGTCTTCTTCTTAGCACTCCGGAATCAATTGGCCAATTTTCGAGCCTTTCAAGGCGATGTCCAATTTTTGTCTCTCAATTCTCGAAAATCTAATATTATTTATCTTACAACACCCAAAATTTAGGATGTCACAAATCTCTCATCCTAAGAAGTTTCGTCCCAAAACTTGGCTCTTACTTCTTCCTTATCAAATGCAAGACCCTTCTAATCATTATCTCATTGAACTATGGCCTTATTACGCTTTCGCTGTGCACTCTGATCATTTGTCCTCTTAATTGCCACATCTCTTAAGCTTAACCATTCTCAGGGTCATTACCCACCTCATTGATCATAAATCCATTTGGCGATATTACTAGGCCACTCGCTCATGATCACTCCATGAACGTCTCAAGTTCGCTTCTCACACTCGTTAATTCACATGACACCACTCAATGGACTTACCACGTCCAATATACATTCAGGCAAGATCATTCGTTACCACTCAGGACAAATCTCATTCTACGAATTCTCAATGCCGAAACTATATACCATGCCCAAAATTCTGTTGGCTACGGTTTTTCAAACAAAGTACATTCACACCCCACCACGACTATGTCGATTTACTAGCCGGCTAGCTCGTGTGGGTCTCATCACATCTCAAGGCTACCCTAATCACATAGCAGGGCCCCTCTTCGATCACAACGGAGCCACACAACACAAACTCTCAACTTTCACCAATATCCACAAGGATTCAGGCATTCTCATATCCATGGCAACTCATCTACTCGTCACTATTCATCGTCCGAAATGCAATGTTATGAATGTCACCTCAAAACTCATTTCGTTCAAACTCAGGGAAAATTATCTCGGAAGTTATGAACACTTTATTTAAAACATAAAACATTTCAACATTTGAAATTATTTCGCTTGAGAAACCTAAAAAACTTGAAAAAATATCTTTAGATTTGTAAAGTCGAACATAACATGATACCTAGACTCGTCCATTTCAATGTATCACTTGGGTACTCCTGCCTCCATTGCTATCCTAGAAGCCTGTCAGGAGCCACTCCTTGTCTAAGCCTCTCTGCTTCGGCAATCACTCCCCACCCTCATCAGACCTAGTCGTTGTAGGTCTGTCCCTAGTCATACACCTACGAAGAGAGTCCCATTCACAAGTCCCATATCATCGCTTCACTACGATTTATAGGTATCCCGTTAATCCCCGTACCATACTAGGCTGATAGTTTATCAAGTCCGACAGCACTAATGATAAGCTCTGCATGTACGTCTCAAACTCTGTAGTTTTTAATGTAAGGAACTCATACAATGCATGATCAGTCTAACTACTCTCGTATTGCTCGTCTAAAGCAACATCAGTCCTTTATCTTAAACCTAACTTTCTAATATCTCAAGCGACCATATACTTCACAAATCAAGAACTTAGAATCAATCTATATGACTCTTTTTTTGGTTTATTTTTCAAAAACCAATTCATATAATCACATTAGCCCATGTCCAAGGTTACATCTAAACCACTAAACACAAGCTTCAATCCATGCCTAGTGCATTGCAATTACCATTTACTTCCTTACAAATATCAATCATACCAGCGCCTTTTGATGACAATCAATATCTAAACCATCAAGATACGATCAAGATTCAAGCCTATAGTCCTCAAATGCTAAACCATTGCAATTCTATAGGCACAATCCGAAATATAGGTTTGATGGTTAGCCTATCGATAAGTCATTACCATTTCGACTTACAATCCAATCCACCAATCGATCGCAATAGTACAACCTCAAGACACGAAAATTAATAAGCCAAATCAATAATCGAAAACTTCTCAACTAGAAAGTGTATAAGCTACTATTAATCTCCTACTAATCACAAGCACATGCACTTATAAGTTTTAAATATGTGCATCCCTACTGAACAAGTCCGTCGCTAACGCACCTTATCACTCCACCAACCCGCTCTGATACCAAAACCTGTAGCGCCCCAGAATGCTACCTTAAGGCTTACTCATTTCTAGCTTAGTTCTTAATATATTAATCTTTCAATTAAGTCCATGTAGAAACAAATTGAATCCCCAAAAAAATACAATAACAGGGATAGAAAATCAACAATTGGCCTCAAATGGAAGTAACCTCATTTTATTAATTTGTCGTTAACCTTGGAAAGTTCGTATCTACAAGCTCGACTTCAGGGGCACTTTCTAAAACTAACAAAAAGATATAGGGTCAAAGTCGGGATTAACGTTACTTCAAAATAAAATTACTCCATAAGATCTATGTCCACATCCTCCACTAGGCTTGCGGGCAGTGGTAGTCTTAGTATTGATGTACATATGGATCCCATGACCTATTGGAGAATCGCTCACACTTACGGACGAGGGTTTGAAAATATGGGTAAATAACCACCATGAGTACATATCTTAGTAAGCTCACCCATAATCTCGCTCAAGTATACCCTCAGATCCAACTCTAACATGCTCTCCTAGATGCTCAGATCACAAAAATAGAAACAAGGGCAAACGGGACATAGCTCATTATCAAAATAGAAGGGGCTCACAATCTCATTGAATAGCACCCACTTGTTGCCGGTCTTCAGCTGTTACGTGAGCCCCTGAAGAGGGGTTGCAACAGCAACCTCTTTAACAGCTCCCTCAAGTCCCACACCGACAATCACCTCAAGAAATCCCTTCTCGACAAGTGAAGGCCTCTTCAAATTCACGTCGCAACCCTTCTCTTCCTTTGTTCCTTTTTAACGTTTCGTAGCATCGTTTGGGTTATTTAATCATTGGATTCTTTAGGATGTTGATCGAGGCGATTAATGATTACAAAGAGGACGATCCTTTGCAATCATGGCTTGAGTGAGTTACCATCACTTCTTCGTCGATAATACTGAACTTTCAAGCTTCTTTAGGGCAGTTCATTTTGAGTGCGCTTTATCGAATAATCAAGAAGCTCATTGCTTGAATTCGCGCTTGACTTTTGTTCTTGCCTGTATAATTAGCTGATATGAGAAGCCATGCTTCCTTGATAACCTAGGTCTAGTTTCGAGCGCTGAAGTAATTAATGTTTTCTCTAAATTCTTTTGATCAAATTTCAATTTTGAAGTTTCTAAGATTTATAGCACATGTGGCAAATGGGAAGCACTTATATGCGACGGGCTTTATTTTCTTTTTTAACTAATTCATCAGTTGATAAGTGATTGACTGGAATTTTACTATGTACTGACAACTGTAGTGATGCAGTAGTTATATACAACTTTCTGGATGCCAATGAGATTGGGAAGCCACATTCTCTGTTCTATATATCTTATGCTTTGTACGTGAAAACCAATAATAAGATGAAAACGGCTAATGAAATTTTGCATCTCGAGATATCGGCGTAATTACTTCTGTAGTTTAGTGTGCATGATATGCCATTTGCTCCTTTAGGTAATATGACTTAGTGGGCAATTAGCTAGTAAATAAAGATCTTCTGTTGTAGTAAGGTTGCATATGCTCTTTGATTACCATCTAGAGTGGCAATACTTAATAACCCTTGAAAGAATCTAGCTAAAATTCTGTGTAGCATTATTGAAAAAGTGCCTGCTTTTAGGGAAAATCTCAGAATACTCATTCAATGTTAAGAGTACAAAGGCTGATTGTGGTGAGCCTTGCAGTATACTTTTGGGGACTATGTAGAAACTTAAAAGTATAGTTATGCACGTCCTATTTTGTTACCAATCTTCCTATTCATGTACTCGATGAAATTTGTCCATATCGAACTCAGGTTCATTATGTCATATCTGTCACTTGCATAAAGTTTTAATGGTTTGCTCATGCATTTTTATAGGAATGCTCAATCGACTAAACAGTTGGAGGATGCTTATAGTAAGTTTTTGGCATGCTCAATGAGAAGACTGTTATCTATAGATTTATGTAGCATCTTTTTGAGAACTTATCAAACAAGTATTTTACTCTAGGTCTCTTATGTCTCTGTTCTTGCATTGTCTAGGAGGAAAAAGCAGAGAATGGGCCATCGGCATGAAGTTTTGGAACTGTCCTGGAAAAAGGAGAAAATAGTTAGCCTCATTTTGCTCTTTGTTGTTATTACACATAACTTGTTCTTAAGCCACTATTTTATGGTTTTGTAGCAAGGCAGGCTACATTGAGTTCCGATCATGCCAGCAAGAAACAAAAGGTTGAGAGGTGTGTAATGGTTCATCAACGTGGCCACATTTCGCATTTTTCTATTTAGTTTGGGGAATTTGGTGTTGGGAGTATGCCCTAAAGACAACCATGTAATTGTTACATGATGAGTATATGTTGAACTTTCGATTTGACATTTAGTCAATTGGCAATACATGTTCATTCATCTTGTCCAATTACTTAGATGAATGAAGTCCATAAGATCAGATATGATTGAAACCTATTCTTGATTTTAGATACCCTAGAAACTTAGACTTTCCTTTGTTTAATGAATGGTCATTATTGAACCCCTTGAGACTGGTGCGTTTCTAGTAACTTCGCTGTTGAGTATTAAATACTCAATGGGGATGACAAGTCACAAGTCATTGGATATTAGATGTCTGAGTTAGAAACGTGGGTGCTTATCGAGGACGAGTTCACTGAACATGACACATAATGAGCGATTAGCAAGCATGGAAAGTTTCGCGCAGGGTCAACGTCTAATCGCTCAGGCTTTGGTGTGTAAGTGATCCTCAGACCTGAGGCATAACGTTGGCTTGTGTGTTGGGTGGCTATGGTTCACAAGTGCACATGTTAACAAGTCGTCGATATACCTATGTACTTGATGGTCATAATCATTCGCATACGAAGTCACAAGTGTGCGCAATAGTGGGATCCGTCTCCTTGCTATGCGAAGCGAGGTTGTTGTCCTTTACGATCTACTTGTGACGGTGCATTGAAAAATCCTCGGCCGGGTAGGCGAGATTGTCTCGTGAATGCACGTTAGATAGATTGAGACATATGATTGAATTTGTAGGCTTGACATTTCCGTGGCCTTCGTTCGATCTGGACAAGGTTAAGACAGAAGGATTGAATTACACTATAAGCCAAAGCGGATAGGTTCATTCATGTTCTCGTAATATTCACACTGTCTAGGTAGCCATGATATGTTGCTAGACGTTACCATGGCTTGTGAGACCTAGAGACTGATTGGGACAGTTAATTCTCTTGGCGATACTCATTTGATAGTGTAAGTCTCACTGCCAGCTCAGTAGCGAACCTAGGGATATCATATACCATAATCGGTGCGTATCGACATCAAATATGGAAGACGATATTGCAAAGGTGTTTGCAATTGACTATTGAGATAGTTAGACAGAAATTAGTTCAAATTGGATTTGATTCTAATTTTTAATTACAAACGGATAAAGCATTAATGCAAGCACTACGCAAGCATGATGTCATGTGGATGACTATATGATGCAAGCACTGCTGTATAAGCATGATGTCATATGGATGACTACATGATGCAAGCGCTATGCAAGCGTGATGTCATCTTGATGTAACATCTGCATTGATCACGAGATGATGAAATAAGATTTCTTATCCTCTAGAAAAAGTCTAAGGATAAGATTTCTTATGTAGAAATTCTAACGGATAAGATTTATTATTTGATAAATTGCATGAAAAATAAGGAAACTCCAACCCCTATAAATAGAGGTTTGGGGCAAATGTTTAAAAAAGTTTAGATACCCAAAAAGTTCACATATTCTCGTGTGAGTTTCGTGCCGTTCTCATGACTAAACCTAGGGAGTTTTGAACTTCTGTTTTTCCCGAGAACGACTAGAGAGATGTGAAGTTATTTGTGATCAAGAACTGAGTTTCGTTCGTCGTTTCTCAAGGGTCGCTAGCACGATCGAGGAACGGATGGCTGCGAGCGTCGTCTTCCGTTGCCGTGCGATCGATGATGTGTCTGAACTAGAGGTTTGGCACTTAACGAACTCCGAAAACGTAAGAACGAGTCCGCCCAAGCGTCATTTTTTGAGGTAAGCTTAAAACCCCATGATGGGTGGTTTAGATTTTCGATTACAATGCACGAGATACGCTAAGACGATCTAGGTGCATGGGCACGTGTGTTTCCGCTGCTTTCAATGTATGTTTTGATTTTCTTGGCCCGTGCGCCACTGGGATAATTCTCAACATGTGGTATCAGAGCCTAGCTTAGGCGTGCTTGTGCATTGGATCATTTTGGTTCGTAGAAATCCTTAGGATTTGTCATCTTCGTTTTAAAAATTTGGATTCTACCGAACGGCCGATTGAAGTTGATTTTGATTAACTCATCAAGGATTTGAACCGAATTGATCTTGAATAAAAAATTAATGGTTGAAAACGTACTTGACATGTTGGCCAAAGGCAATGAGATCACGCGAATGGTTTGAGAAAATAACTCAGCAAATCGTTACCAAACCAAAGACGGATTGCCGACTGAGAGGCCGGCAGCTACTGACCTCAGCCGGTGGGGGCTAGCTGGAGCCAATTAAAGGCGCCATCACCTTTGACCAGAGGTGGCTAACTGGTATTGACCAGCTGGCCATGGACCCCACTGTACCACCCTTGAGACGATGCAAAGAGGTCGGCCAGCGAGATGACCTTGCGACCAAACACGTAAACCTAAAATTGACGAACTCGGAGTTGCGTAAAATTTGGTCGAGAGCTTGGAAATGGGCCACTGATCAAAACTCATTACTCTTTAATGAAAAATGATGATTCTCATGATTTGGGATCGTCTTGATGGGTTTTTGAGCCAATAATTGTAATTTGAATATCATTTTCAACTAACGCTAGAATTTTATTAGGACCCTCCAAAGCTTGGATTATGAATTCATTGCTTGAAATTGAGAGGGTAGTGATATGAAACTTCAATGTGATCTTTAGACTCCAGATCTATTGAACTTGATTCGTAGCCACCTTGTGGTATGAATATTCGGTCTGCTAAATGTTTATTTCTATTCATGTTTTGGCATATAGGAATACATGCTGGATAATATATGGATATATCTGTGTTGCTAATGGTTGTTGCTAGGACTAATAGAAATGGATAGTTTTAGGTGAGACCACTAAAAGAGCTAGAATCTCCTCAATATAAATATCAAGTTGAAACAAGTTTCAGACTCGTGGCCTTCCACCATCGTAGAGTAGATGCTTTATCATAGTGAGTTGATTGACTCGCTATGAATACGTAGGGGTCAATTGCCATCTATGATAGAGGACTACTCCAGCAAAGCAATTGATGTTGTGGGATTGGAACCATGTGATTTCAATAACTGTCAGGTGAGGGTCGTCTCTACTTCTAATACCTATAAGAGATGGTAAGTGTGACTTGACTATGGTCATGGGGTTAATAACTGTTAGGTAAGACTTTCATAATCTAGAGGCCGAATGATGATGGGGACACGTATGAGATACGTTGGATAAGTTGATCCGCTCATCTAGTTCACATTGAACGCCAATAACTATCAGGTGAGGTGGACCGTGAGCTAATGGGACTCTAATCCCCGCTAGTGATCCTATCCAACAAGGATTGCCGTTTCTCATTTGAGGAGTGTGAGATTCGAAAAATTCGGTGGAAGCCTATTTCATTCAAAGGCCAAAATGAAATAGTAATACTGTTGAAAGTCAACGCCCAACGATCAAAATTCCTGTTAAAGATAGTTATTACTTTGCTAATGTGAAAATAAACCATGTTACTTCAATTATTGACAAGGATTGTTTGACTAGCCCTATTTCAATGTTTTGGCCGAGTAAATTGAGAATTGTTCTCAATTGGTAAAACTCAATTATATGCCAAATGAAAGGTTCATTATCTTCCTTTCCCAAGGGTTGGACCCTGGACATTTATCACCTATGAGAAGTGGCAAGTGGGCCACCTAAAAGTTAGGTCATACGAGAACATAAATATAGTGCTAGGGCAATTATTCCATGCCTGATGAATTATTTGATAAAATAATTCGACCTCTAGATATGAAATATCTGATGCACTATATTATATCGTGATGGTTGAGAACCGTCCATGAATGATTATGTTTTTCAAAATATCTGGCACATAAATAGTTGGCAAGATTGGATCTCATTAGAAGTAATGAGAAAGTTATGGATTTGATCCTCCAATCTTTACTTGAGTCCTTCTCTGAATTTGTCTAAGACTGCCATATAATGATGGCATGTCAGAAGGAGTTGCACGGCTATAGGCCAAGTATAATGGCTGTGGGTAAGACTCAATCCTCGAGAAGTAAGACATCTTCAAAGAAAAATATAGCCAAAAGCAA
>JAGVVM010022662.1:0-13490 GCA_019149425.1 Psidium friedrichsthalianum | reverse complement strand
TACCTTTACGCTTGTCTTTTGCTTCGATTTCACATCAAAACACTGAATTGAGTCTCACATTAATCAAACTCATAGGTTCTAGAGCTTACCTTCATTCAAGTTCATCTACATGAAATCATAGTTAGGAAGTTATTCAACTTAGGTACCAAAAGTGTCAATAGCAATATTGGCGTAACTAAGTCCTCGTTCTCAAATCTATAGTTCTGTTTTGAGTCATAAGACTTATTCCATCGCCCAACAAGATTCTTGATCTACTTTTCCAAAATTGTGGGGATTTCGAAAGCATGTACAATTATGTACATGCCACCTGACTACACAAAAGGCGAACTGTGAAATCCTGAGTTTCGATCCTTTTTTTTTCGGAATTTGAATACATAATGGTTATTTCAGGAGGCATTATAAATGAATTCACTTGGAGCTGGCCATCTGAGATAACTAACCAAAAGGGAAAGGCTAAACTAGGAATATAAGCACGTGGTCCAAATGGTCGATATGCGTGACTCCTAAAAAGCCACCATTAGTTTGAGAATTTATTTAAAGCTATCGTCTTATGAATGAGGCCGCAAATTGAGTTTCAAAATAGGACAATCGACTCTCAAGAGTGTTACGGAGGTTGAAATTGAATGTCGACTCGAAAGCGTGAATTGATAGCTTGGCATTGGAATGCCTAGAAAAAAGGGCAAAATTGGAAATTTTCGTCTCACCCTCATCTTTTGCTAGAATCCATTGCTAGACAGTATTAATGATTTTAGCGAGGCTAGTAAATTTGTTCAGTGGCATTCCGAGTTATTTTTCAATTGCGGTTGAACCAAATTAACACCAATTGAGCCCCTACGGTCCTGAAATTTCAAGGAATTTCAAGAAATGTCTCATCAGTCATCTTTTTGATCAATTTGACTAGTTTGACTGAAATTATTGAGGCCCAATCCCCTATTAGTCCGAAAATTTATTGATAGTCCAAAAATCAGTCCATTCGTTCAGCTTTATGTCGCTTTCGGTGAATAGTCACCGGTGATAATTATCCTTAAGATATTTATTAGTCAAATCACTCTCTCTCCTTCATAATTATCACCAGGTTCTCTCAACTCTCTCTCTAAATTTTGGATCTCTCTATCTCTCTCTTCTAGCTCCAGATTTCTGTCGCCAACTTCAACTGGCCGCCGACGGAAATCCGACCGTTGGATTTTCGTGATTTTTTGGATATGTCATAGTCCTATCCGAGATGAGTTCAAAAAGCTTTGAATCACTTCAATCCAAGGTTTTTGACCTTTCAAATATGCTTTGGCCGTTTCAGTCGACGAACCAGTTTTTTTGTTACCCGAATTTGCCATAGCCCACGTTGACATATGTTAACCCTAGTGACCCCTACAGCTTATTTTCATGTGAAAATATTGATTTTCAACTTGAGAACCACCCCCATTCATCCCTTTATCAGCCTCGGTTTGGACTAAATCCACCGGAACCCGTTGTGCTTTTTTGGTCACCGTCGTGCACCGCCGCTTCCATCGCTTTCTTAGCTCTGTGTCAGTTTTCGATTAGGTAAGTTAAACCTCTATTTCTCGATTATAATATTGTACATGTCATGGATTAGCTCTAAGGTCCGATTCGAGGTAAATCGGTTTAGGAAAAATTGTCGAAATGGAGTATTTGAGCAAATCGATTCTGTGGCAAGACTGTGGTATGGGCTTAGTATGTTGCTGTCTTGGCTGAATATATGTTGTGGTGGTTGATGTGGGTCCCATGAGGTTTGAGTACTGAAAAATGGATTTTTGGGAGATTTAGAGCAAAAAGGGCCAAATAATGTTTTGAAATCACTGTTCATGAACCCTTGAATACTGTTCATGTGTGCCCAATTTAATTTTGATTTAAAAATGACAAGTTTTTGTGGGTCCCGTGCGGTTTGAATACCGAAAAATATACTTTAGAACATTTTATGCAAAACTGGGCCCGAGCAATATTTTATGTTACTATTTCAAATATTTGGGGCCCGTGTTCGTTTTCAAAATAATATTTAAGGATTACTCATGTATACTTGAAATTAATTATTTGATCATTTTAGGTCCCACATGAGAAATTATGTATTTTAATAAAATGGAGCACGTGAAAGAGATTGATTGGCTTGGCCAGGCTATTGTGCTGGCCATGTAAATTAAATATTTGGGCATGTATTTTGAGTTGTGGCCTAACGTACTTAACCAAAGTTTTTGCCCAATTGAAATTGTTATTTTTTTTATATGCTAGATTGAATATTTGGATTTGTATTTGAAATGTGGCCTAACGTACTTAGCCGATGATTTCTGTCTAAATGAATTTAAAGGATTTTATTGCCCGAAAGGCGAGTGCGACAATTTGGGTTCACAAAATGAGTTGATTGGCTTAGCCATTTGGCGGATATGTGGATTGAATATTTGGACTCATATTTGAAATGTGGCCTAACTTACTTAGCCAATGATTTCTGTCCAAATGAATCTAAAGGATTTTATTAGTCTGAAGGGCTAGAACGATGGATTTCGCGTATGAAAGTGTGTGAATTGCATATCATGTGAATTGGCGTAATACGCAGCCACGGAGGATGGCCTTGGGGTGCCTATATAACACGGGAAATTGGAGAGATAAGTGTGCCAACTTGATATACCTATATGACACGGGTCGAGGCATAGTGCGCACTAATGCGTTTGACGCGGGGTAGCTGGAGCGATAAGGTGCCAACCTGAGGCGTCCCATACGCGGGTTGAAGTATAGACCTGAGGCGTCTATCACGCGGGTCGGACGTGATGCGTCTATATGACGCGAGTCAAATTAAAGCGAAAAACAAATCCTCATGCGCCCTGATACATTTGATGCGGGGTAGCTGGAGCGATAAAGTACCAACTTGAGGCGTTTCACATACGGGTTGAGGCACAGACCTGATGCGTACGATACACGGTCGAACCTAATACGCCTATATGACGCAGGTTAAATTGGCTATTAAGCCGAGGCTCAAGATTAAGCGTACATGCATATATATTTGCATTGATTGTCCTAGATTAGACTCGTTTGTTTTATAACTTGGCCATTTATGGCGAACCATTGATTGGCTGTTTTATGTGATATTCTGGTTTTATGGTCTTGGATTAGACCTGAGCTGTTTTTTTTATTTATTTATAAATGGCATTTATGGCGAGTTTTCTATTAGCGTTGCCCTTGATCTTTCTTGGCCCTATGATTTAAAATTTGACTCTATGGTTTGAGAGCCTGGATGAGGCGTGGAGTTGGGTTTGATGGTGTTTGGTATTCTAAGAAGGAATTTAGAGGTTAGCTTGCTGAGATTTGTTCTCATAGGTAATTACCATTATTTTTCAGACCCCCAAAGCCCCAAAATGAACGCGATACTTGTGAGGTAGGGTATCTCGCACGATATTGGTGTTGAGAAGTGAAGGTACCTTGACCTCAGGGTAGAGGTGGTGTGTTTGTTAGGCTAAAGAGCACGGTTTGTGTAGACATTGGAATACTGCAGTGGCAGCCCCATATCTATATTGCATGGATGTACGAGAGTGGAGAGGATACTTCACGAACCGCTTCAGGGGTACGAAGTTCCGATAGAGTATCTAGTACCGTGGGACCTAGCTAGGGAGGAACAGACTGGGAGTGATGCATTTAAAGAGAAGGAGAGGAGTCAGATGGAAGTCCTCAAGGTAGTTGCCCTGATGGATCGGGAAAGTTTCTTGAGACCATCCAGGCAATCGTCCCTTGTACTCCTAGGGAGTCTGACCCCGAGGAACCCTCATCGCCCGAGTAGAGCGGAACCCTGGATGGAGGCACGGATGACGACGAGTGAGCATGAGAAGAATCAAGTTATTGTAGATAATCCTGTGAATAACGTGAACAGACTATAACCGGAGCATCTTGCCGACCTTGACTCTCTTTGTCAAAGGTCAAACAATGGGACGTCAGGAAGGGGCATAGATTTTGAATTGTAAGTAATCGTCATCCTGACTGTGGTTTGAAGGCTTATAAGGTAGAAGAGAATAGAAAATTTTGAGTTGTAACTGGCCTCTATTCTCTATTTATGAACATAATATGTGAAATAAGAGTTTGAGGTTATCGATCGTCCCTCTTTCTTCTATTCCTTTTCTTTGAATGGATGTTGGGAAGAGTTCGTTTTCATTGTGGCGGGAACTCTGAGATCATTTGGTTTACGAAGAGTTTCATGGCCGTCGTGGTTGTTAACCAAGCGATCATATAGCTATAACAGGGATGTCGCGTGGCTTAAGGGTTCGGGGCGTGACACGAACTCATTCTTAAATCCCACCATTGCGTGAGATAAGAACTTGGGAGAGTCCAAGCCGATTTCGCAGATCACACCAAATCCGCAAAAGTTGGTAATAGCCCCTAAATCCTACAATCTAGCTTTCCTCGAAAAGGGTCACCACATGGGTCAAAATGGGTCAAGTTGGGTACGAGCTAGAAGCAAGTTGAGTCAGGTATGAGTCACTAAAAATGGGTCAAAACAGGTTAGATAGGTTAATAAAGGTCAAACCATATTACCATATTTAGCTTGACCTAAACCCAATATGACCCACCTGTTTGACACATCGTTGGACGAAACCCCGGCTCAAGATAAGTTAGTATATTTATGAACATCCTCCGTAGAATCCTATCTATTGTTGGTATAATCCAAGTCTGGGATTTTGAATTGAGGAGCAAAGATTGGACATGGACTTTGAGTTGGACTCGATCGATAATGGGTCAGAGAAAGAATAATAGGAAATAAAAGATTCTAACTTATTCTCTACAGAAGTCGATTTGGGTTTTTAGGGTAGAGTGCATATAAATATATATATGTACTTAGTTGCAAAGGTGTGTGGCAGTGGTTGATCAGTACATAAGCCTTGAAGCACTAGTATTGTACAAGTTCTTGATGTTCGAACATGCAGTGGAGTTCTTCTTGAGATAATTGACTTCTTCGGAAGTTCCACGATATTTGTGTTTTAGTCGAGAAATTCTTGCGGTGAGAATTTGTGTATAATTCCTTCGTGAAATTGAGAAATTATTTCTTTGAGGAATTGGAAGGCTAGACACTACTATGTACATTATTGGATGTAATTTGGATCAAGAAACGCTGAGACTATTTGAGTGACTTGAGTTTGGTCAATCTCCATGTATTGCCTGTTCTATAGTAAAATTCGTTGTTGCTCTCTCATGAAAGTAGGTCTCTATAATGGAACCACATGCATTTGATGTCCGATTTATTTTTTTTCTCTGTCTATTTATTGTTCGATCACTTGTTCTGTGCAATAGTTGGTACTAGAGCTTGGTTTAGCTAAAGTTGAAGTGAATCGATGGAGACAAAAGAAGTTAAAGTGAAAAATGACAGATTTGAGGGGTAGAACTTGGTTTTTAGGAGATGTAAATTGAAGATTATCTATATCAGGTGAAACTAGAGATGATGAAGCAAGTTGATTGGGAATAGACAAGCGATGGGTGTTATTCGGTTGATATTGACTTGTAATGTTGTGTTTAATATCATTAAAGAGAAAACCATTATGAGCTTAATGAAAGCCCTTTGGATATGTTCGAGAAGCCCTCTATAATCAACATGGCCTATTTGATGTGATATCTATCTAATTTGAAGATGAGCGAACGTGCATCAGTTGCCAATCATATCTGTTACGCCCGAAACCTGCAAGGCACGTGATATCCCTGTTATACCTGTACGGTCGAATGGTCCACAATCACGACGGCCCAGGAAAACTTGTCATAACCAAACGATTCAAAGTTCCTTAAGCAATGGAAACGAACTCCTTCAATTACATAGATAAAAAAGGATAAATAAAGAGATAAATTAAACATTTATAGTAAGTCAAGCCTTATATTACATCTCATATGCAATATTCACAGACAGCCAATAGGATGACGTCACCTATACATAAATCAAAACTTCAGTCACCTTACTCTATACATCCAGGCTATATACATGTGGGGTTACCATTACCTTCCTCCCACATCTACCCATATGGTACTCTTATATCTTATGTACATCCCTCCATTGGTCCCAAAAAAGACTGAGTGCAATCTCGATTTTCTTCGGGATCCCCTATCTTACTGGTATCGCATTCATTGCGGGGTTAGGTTTTTGAAAGCGGGGAAGATCACCTATAAGAACAAATCTGAACAAACTAACCCATAATCCCCTCCTTAGGACGTAAACAAACCCAGACCAAACTCTCAAGTCCCAACTCATGCACTCAAAACCACAGGCTAGAAAATATCAAGGGCAGTTCATGATAAAAGGAATACGCCATAAAATGGCCAACCATAAGAGCAATACTAAACCATGTTCAATCCGGGACCAAAATCTTAGGATTTCAAATAACAATCAATCAATGGCTCGATATAAATAATTAGACATTTAAATCAAACGTATCCAATTCAAGACAATCATAGCAATCACTCATACATGCACGCTCAATCTTGAGCCTCGGTTGAAAAGCAATTTGACCGCGTCATATAGGCGCATCAGGTCCGGCCCACGTCGTAGACGCCTCAAGTTTGTACCTCAACCCACATATGGGATGCCTCAAGTTGGCACCTTATCGCTTTAGCTACCCGCGTCAAATGCATCAGGCGCACCGTGCCTCGACCCATGTCATATAAGCACCTCAGGTCAGCACACTTATCTCTCCAATTTCTGTGTCGTATAGGCATCTTAGGGCCCTCCTCCATGGCTACATTTTACGATAGTGGCTACATATTACATCAGGTGATATCATGGCTATGTATTCACCAAGTCACAGATGATATGCAATCAAACATGCAAAAATCGTCACACTCGCCTTTCAGGTAATAAAATCCTTTAAATTCATTTGGACAAAAATCATCGGCCAAGTACGTTAAGTCACATTTCAAATACGATTCTAAATATTCAATCCACATATCTGATCAAATGGCTAAGCCATTCAATTTATTTCACGTGCACAATTTTATTAAAAATGCCCAATTTCTCACGTAGAACCCAAAGTGACCAAATAATTAATTTCAAGCATGAGTGGATAATCCTCAAATATTATTTTGAACACGAACACGGGCCCCAAATATTTGAAATCGTAATATAAAATATTGCTCGAGCTTGATTTTGGCATAAAATGCTCCAAAAATGTATTTCTCGGTATCCGAACCACACAGGACTCACAAAAATTGTTATTTTCAAGCCGTAATTAAATTGGACAGCATGTGAACAATGCACAGAGATTTTTGAATAGTAAAATAGGGCACTATTTGGCCCGTTTTCGCATAAAATGGCCTAAAAATGCATTTTTCATTGCCCGATCCTCACGAGACCCACATCAATCACCACAAACAGCCATTATTCCAACACGGCAGCAACATATCTCAAATTCACAGCATATCTTAGCCTCCACATAATTCATTTGCTCAATTAAAGCCGATTACGATAGTTTTTCCTAAACCGATTTACCTCGAATCAGGCTCTACAGCTAATCCATGACATGCCTAAGGAAGCGACGGAAGCAGGCGCGCACGGCAGTGACCGACGAAGCACAACAACGGTGGCAAAATCTGGCAAAACCCAAGGAACCTAGGCTGTTCAAGGGCTAAATGGGGGGGGTTCTCGAGCCAAAAGTCAATATTTTCACATGCAAATGAGCTCTAAGGGTCGCTAGGGTTAACATATATCAACATGAGCTATATGTTAAATTTGGGTAACATAAAGCAGGTTCGTCGACTAAAATGAAAAAGCAGATTTGAAAGACCAAACGATCTCAGATCGAAGTGATTCAAGTCGGAATAGAACCATAAGACAATGAACTACGGCATATTTGAAAATCGCAATGATCCAATGGTTGGATCTCCAAAAGAGGCCGATCAAAGTGGGCGGCAGAATTATGGCACCAGCAGGGAGAGAGGGAGAGAAACTGGTGGTAATTATGGAGGAGAGAGAGTGATTTGACCAATAAATATCTTGAGGATAATTATCGCCGGTGACTATTCACCGAAAGCGATATAAAGCTGAACGAATAGACTGATTTTTGGACTATCAGTAAAATTTAAACTGATAAAGCTTGGGCATCAATTATTTTCAGTCAAAACTGGTAAAAATGGTCAAAAAGGTAACCGATAAGACATTTCTCGAAAATCATGAAATTTCAGGACCGGTAAGAGATTAATCGGTGTTGATTTTGGCTCAATCGTGATCAGAAAAGACTCAGGATTTCATCATACAATTTTTTTTTCTAACCTCACTAAAAATATTCCTACCCTCATGTCATGGATTCTAGCTCAAATCGGGGGTAAGACAGAAATTTTCAAATTTGCCCTTTTTCACTTAGCATTCCAAGACCAATATGCCCATTTCACACCTTCCTAGGTAATGTCCAAATTCACAATTGTGACACTCATGAGAGTCGATTGTCCTATTTCGAAACTCAATTCCCAGCTTCATTCATAAGATGACAACATTAAATAAATTTTCAAACTAATGGGTGGTTTTTAGGAGTCACACATATCGACCATTCGGTCCACGTGCATATATTCCTAACTAGCCTTTCCCCTTCGGTCAGTTATCTCGAAGTGATGAGTTTCGAGTGAGATCTATTTATAGCGCTTCTATGAAATAACCATTATTTATTCAATTTCTGAAAAAGGTCGAATTTTAGAATGTCACAATATCAATGAATTCAATATGATTGTTAGTCAATTGAGTTCAACTAATATTGACTTTAAAGATGTGGTATGTTCTTTGATTCTATTATCCTCATTGCCATAGTTGGAATACTACTGTTACTGCTATTAGTAATTCTTATAAATCAACAAGTTTAACTTTTGATGGGATTTAATATTTAATGCTGAGCGGGGACATCCATAAAAATGAATCTACGAATCTGTGTCTAGTACTTTAGTAGGTAAAGATAGAGGAAGAACTTGTGATTGTGTTAGCAGAAGTAGTATGAACTCAAATAGACGTAGTCAGTCTATGACTAGTGATGCTATCTATTGGAATTGTAACAAGAGGGGGCATCTTAAATGGGATTGCTTAAAGCTAAAGAATTGAAAGGGTAAGGGAATTAGAGTTGAGTCCACTGATGATGTTGTAGCTGTAGCAAATGGTAATTTGGATAATGGTAATTTTGTCTTGTTTGTCACTGATGATTCATCGTTTAGCGAATCGATTATGGATTCTAGTTGTTAATTCATGCTACACCAAACAGGGATTGGTTTATTACTTATCAGTGCACAAATAACAGTAAAGTATAGTTGGGGAACAACTCCGAATGCAATGTTGTAGGTGTTGACAATGTTAGAATCAGAATGAATGATGGTATTGTGAGGATATTAACTAGAATAAGGCATGTTCCAGAGTTGAAGAAAAACCTAATTTTCTTGAGTGCCATAGATTCAGTTGGATATCGATATTCTTTAGAATGCGGAGTTTTGAAAATTATACAAGATAACTTGATGATAATGAAAGGAATCAAGCATAATAGCATGTATGAGTTTCAAGATGAAATAGTGATAGAATTTAGTGTCGAGAAGTCGGATGCATCTGTTGGAGAGTTTGAATTATGGCATATGTGTTTAGGGCACATTAACGAGAAAAGCTTGAAGGTTCTAAGTGAAAGAAATTTATTGGGTGGTTATGTTGTTAATGAACTAAATGTATGTAGGTGCTGCAATTTGATCAACGGTAGAAAGTGCAATTTAGTACGAATATAAAAAAACACGGAAATTGTAGAATTACTTTACTTAGATGTTCATAGGTTGTTATTGTTTCCTTTGGGAAAGAGTGTCAAATTTATGATAATAGTTGTTGAAGACTACTCGAGGAAGACTTGAGTGTTTGTGCTAAAGCACAAGTTGGATGCTATTATCAGGATCAGGCAACTAAGAGATTTGATCGAAAATCAAACTTTTAAAACAATCAAACATGTACGGATTAACAAAAAAAAATAGAGTTTTGCTCGAAGCTTTTAAATGAATTCTGTATGCAGTAAGGCATAGTGAGATGAAGCACTAGTGCCAATAAACCACAATATATTGTAGAATTGATGAGCAGAACATTACTAGAGATGGCCTATAAAATGCTCTCTAGTGTTGGTATGGCTAGAAAAATTTCTAGCAGATGCGGTTAATACGACAAGTTACGTAGTGAATAGATCCCATTGACTATGATTGGATGTCGGACTCCCAAAGAAGTGTGGTCATGTAACGTTGCTAATTATTTTATTATTAAAGTACTTGGCTGCCCATGTTATATTTGAGTTAGTGATGATAAGCTCGATGAAAAAGCAAGAAAGTGCATGTTCCTAGGCTATGCACAAGGTGAACGAGGATATCAATTGTGGTGTCCAAATTAAATTCATATGTTATCAGTAGATAAGTTACATTTGACGAGTTTCCAGTACTTTTGACTAGGAGTGATTGTAGCAGTATTCATACGAATCTAAACAGTGTTCAGTTTGAGGTGTAGTTGTAACCAGAAACTCCTGAGGTAGAGGGCACTAGTGCAGTAATCGGCACAAATAGTGCTTGTAGCGAGATAGCACCTATAGAGCCAACAGTTGTTGTAACTGCTAATATTGACAAGGTATGTATTCGGTCTCTGGACAAATATCAATGCAACAATGGTTTTGCTTTATTTGTGGTTAATGAGCTTGTGTCAGAAAGTTCCTGTAGAACAGTTAAATGTGCACATACAGTTGGTGTTCTGGTGAGATCCACAGTTATGGCGAAGTTTAAGCATGGCTTAGACTTGGAAGACGTTCCATAGCGATTGAGCCTATTTGGGGCTATTGGAGGAGTAGTAGTGAAGTTTGAATTCTAATGAAGTGATTATGACTTGGCTCAAATGTAGAACCAAGGTGGATATTGTAAAAATATGTCTCAAGTTTGAGCCTATTAGTGGAAACCCAACTCATGATAAGTTGGTATATTTGTGAGCGTCCTCCATAGAAATCCTATCTATTGTTGGTATAATCCAAGTCTAAGATTTTGAATTAAGGAGGGAAGATTGGATATGGACTTTGAGTTGGACTCGGTCAGTAATGGGTCAGAAAAAGAATAATAGGAAATAAAAGATTTTGACTTATTCTCTACAAAAGTTGGTTTGGGTTTTTAGGGTAGAGTGCATATAAATATATATGTATATATATGTACTTGTCGAATAGGTGTGTGGCAGTGGTTGATCAGTACATAGCCTTGAAACATTGGTATTGTACGAGTGCTTGATGTGCCCAACTTGTAGTGGAGTTCTTCGTGAAAGAAAATTGATTTCTTTGGAAGTTCCACGACGGTTGTGTTCTATTTGAGAAATTCTTGCAGTAAGAAGTTGTGTTTAATTCCTTTGTGAGTTGAGAAATTATTTCATGAGAAATTGGGAGGCTAAGCATTGTGTACGTCATTCTAAACACCGTGTATGTCATTGGATGTAATTGGGGCTAGAAACATTGAAAGTGTTTTGAGTGACTAGAGTATGGTTTGAAATTGTCATGTATCGCTTGTTCTATAGTGAAATTTGTTATTGCTCTCCCCATGGACATAGATCTCTACGACCAAATCACATACATCTGATATCCGATTTATTTTCTTATTCTGTCTATTTATTATTCGATTGCTTGTTCCGCACAACAGGCCATATGAGTATATAATCAAAGCTATCACTTACTACTCTATATATCCATCAAAGATCCAAACATAGCAAGAATGTGGGAAATGAGTACCTTTCATTGTTGGCAGGTAGGATAGAAGTATAGAAAGTAATGTGACTGTTTGCCTCTATTGAGTGAATTGAAACGATGGAATCTGTAACGGAAATAAATTGGTAAGCAGCTTGGAATACTTGATGATAATGTTTAATTTAGCTAACCATTATTTGTGACCTCGCGAAACTTATAAAAAGTGAAATGTAGAAGTTACTTTAGATAGAGCCTCCACCTGAGAACTAGCCAAGCCTCAAATGGAGGTCGTCCAGGACATCACAACCACGGACACAATGAAAGACTTCAAGTACTTTCACAAAACTTGGTCTGTAGTCTTTTTGCTTCAATTATTCCAAGCAGGCATATTTCACATTAAAGGAACCACGTAAAATGATATGTTATTTGCTGTTTTTGTTTTTCAATTACCAACATTATCTGGTGGGAATCCTGTAAAGCTCCTTACAATGACAGGTGAATCTCTAATCCGTTTGTTCATGCTATATATAATTTTTCCTTTGACCAGCCAAGTCTCGCGTTAAGATATAGAATGAAGATACCTAAGGATTTTCTTTTCAGTTGATATAAGTAGAACCATCGATCTCTCAGATTTTGCTTTGTGTGTGTGTGTGTATATATATATATTCATCATGATTTATAGAGGAAAAGAGAGAGAGGAGAGTAATTACAGCAAGCCGAGTTGCTATAGGAACGTTGATTTGCATCATCACAATATGCTTTTGCAGGAGTATTGTGAAAAGGAGAGGAGGGCAAGTGAGTTCACGGAATAAATCTTGCTGTGATGGCCAATTGAAGCTTTTGCATGCTCATTATGATCTTTAGAATCATCGGCAAGGATAAGCAATGAAATGCGCCGATCCATGGAGAGACGTCTTTTTGGCTAGTGTTGGAAAAACATGTCTAGGGAGAACTTGAGAAAAGTTAATTTCCAGGAGCTAGAATATAAAGATATGGCGTTAGCAACAGGCATCTTCAGTACCTCCAATACGCTAGGACAGGATGGCTTTGCGCCTAGTATACATGGTAATAACATAAAAAGAGCATAAAAAGGGGAAGCCTAGAAGGGTGATAGCAAAACTTAAACATGATGTGAAATTTGATTTGTAATCCAAAAGCATTTATTCTCTTAAAAATGAGATGTGATTACAAAAGACATAATATGATCTTTGTTGACTGGAGCATCGACCCATCATATCTCATGTGTCCATGGCAACTTCATCGCAAACAACTTCAGTATCTTCATCCTCGATGAACATTCTCGTTATCTTCACCTTGATCTAACACAACCAATTTCGTAAACAATCTATACATCATTTTCTTTAAGAGATGGTGACTAAATTCATGAACATTTCATTTTCGACCCACGGTGTCACTCCGACCACTATTGAAGGTAGATGATGCATGACACCTCGTGTCGATACAACTTGAACCCTAGTGCAAGTGCTGCTACATATTGCCAATTACATGATGATGACTACATATCCTGCCCTATGGTGCCAAAATTTGAGGTTTTCATGGCTTTCTTTGTATCTTGGCTAGAGAAATGTCAACCAAAAGCAAGAGAGGATCAATAGGCAAATGGGTGTGAAGTGGCTAGTTGATTCTTGATGAACAAATTAGAGCCTGTTTGTTCAGCATTTGGCTAAGGGACTTTGGGAAAATGCAAATACCTTTGAGTTAAAGGGGTTTGGTAAAATGCAAATACTGTTTGGTAAACTGTAATTGAAAATTGCATTTGGATGCAACTTTGGGGAAAATGTTGTTTGGTAAACTTTTAAA
>JAGVVM010022661.1:0-15273 GCA_019149425.1 Psidium friedrichsthalianum | reverse complement strand
TTGTTAGAAAACATGTCTAGGGAGAACTTGAGAAAGTTAATTTCCAGGAGCTAGTGCTCTGCAAAAATATGAAGATATGGCGTTAGCAACAGGCATCTTCAGTACCTCCAATACGCTAGGACAGGATGGCTTTGCGCCCAGTATACATGGTAATAACATAAAAAGAGCATAAAAAGGGGAAGCCTAGAAGGGTGATAGCAAAACTTAAACATGATGTGAAATTTGATTTGTAATCCAAAAGCATTTATTCTCTTAAAAATGAGATGTGATTACAAAAGACATAATATGATCTTTGTTGACTGGAGCATCGACCCATCATATCTCATGTGTCCATGGTAAACTTCATCGCAAACAACTTCAGTATCTTCATCCTCGACGAACATTGTCGTTATCTTCACCTTGATCTAACACAACCATTTCGTAAACAATCTATACATCATTTTCTTTAAGAGATGGTAACTAAATTCATGAACATTTCATTTTCGACCCACGGTGTCACTCCGACCACTCTTGAAGGTAGATGATGCATGACACCTCGTGTCGATACAACTTGAACCCTAGTGCAGGCGCTGCTACATATTGCCAATTACATGATGATGACTACATATCCTGCTCTATGGTGCCAAAATTTGAGGTTTTCATGGTTTTCTTTGTATCTTGGCTGGAGAAATGTCAGCCAGAAGCAAGAGAGGATCAATAGGCAAATGGGTGTGAAGTGGCTGGTTGATTCTTGATGAACAAATTAAGCATGAATAGCTACGATTTCACCCCAACCTCTCACTAAAATGAAAAATCACCAAAAAAAAATCTAAATCTATTGCAATTATAACAATTCAGTTCTAAACCTTTAATTGTGTACATTTTTTCTTTAGGTCAAAAAAAACACCATTCTTTCATTTTTAGAAAAACCGGCACCATACATAACGGTTTTAGAACAAAGACTATTCCAAAAGGCCCGGGGGTTTGTTAATCCAGTCCACATGTTGGGACTTCTACCGAATAGCTTTAGCAACCTTGTTAGCTAGAGAATTTGCCTCATAGAGAGCAAAAGAATACTTTAGTGGACTTAAATTTGGCCAACAGTAACTGCACTCTTTTGTAGTGGAACCATAGCCCATGGGCTTGCTTCCTTGCCCAACAAAACCTCTACAAAAATATGCAATTTGTTTCAAACTCCTCATCTAGCTGTGACCATAAAAAAAAAATAAAAAACTCCTCATCTAGCATCAATAGGGAATCTAGTGCAGTAAAGCACGGTCGATGGGTAGGTATTGAGTTCTAAATATTGGATAATTTGTCATTTAGTCCTAACTAATTTTTATAATAAAAAAATTACTAACAGAACTCTAACCGTCCTATGTGGCACATACGACATTGACGTGGACAATTTTTACAATTATTTTTCTAAAAAAATTTGAAAATGTTAATAATTTTTATCTATTTTTATATTATCTTTTCTTGTTTTCATCTTTTCTTTCTTTTTCCTTCTCAATCTTACTTCGCCGGTCGCTAGGCTTGGCAATGGGCAATGACTGGCCACAAGCAAGGGCCAACCTCTCTGGCTTCGAACAAGGCTTATCCTTGCCGAGATCTAGGGAGGTGGAGCCTCACTTGAGTCCAGCGAGGTGGAACCTCGCTAGGATTGGACAAGGCTCCACCTTGCTGAAAATCAGCAAGGCCTAGCGATCAGTGGACAAAGAAACAATAAAAGAAGAAAATTAATAATAAAGATAAAAAAAGCTATTAAAAATTAAAAACTCAAAAAAAAAATTTGTAAAATTTGTCCATATTAGCATCAGCCATATTACGTAGGAAAGCTATCATCCACGTTAGTAATTTTTAGCCAAAAAAGAACTAAGTTGATAAATTGTTAAAAGATTTTGGACTTAATTGGCGCAATTTAAAGAATTTCGAGTGAATTCTAAATGTATTTGTGGAGGTCATTAGTGAAAGCCTATCGAACTAACTTAACTAGTCAATGGATCAGGCCTTAAATCGTCAGTTATTGTGTAAACCCAGACAATAAATCTCACATATAGTCCCTCCTATTCAAGATTGGTTCTTGGTTGTGTTCATTTTTTTAGCCCTAAACGTCTTAGGATTAGTGCATGCTTTAGAAAATCTAGCCTTAAAGAATTTTCATAGAGTTGAACAGCTCCACGCATATAGGAGCATTCCTTTCAAAGGCATCCTATCATACCTTACTAGGATGCCGAAATCCAAGTTATATGAATCACATCAACATAATGTGTAGCCTTAAAACGTTGTAGAGAGCACTATTGCATCCTAAGAATGGGAGCCATTGCACACACTCGAGTTTCCAAGATTTGCATTGTCCTATTATAGCAAATCATCATGTCTAACTATCACAATTTGTTACTATGATCCACTGACCACAACTCATATTTCGACACACGAAATATATGGAATGTAAATTAATTAAAAGTCTTAGTTATGAATATTGTTGAAAATAGAAATTTAGGATAGTGATTTCAAATTATACATTTATCATCATAGGCGATGGAATATTGCAGGATTGTAACAAAGACATAGAACAAGAAAAACACAAAGATGACTTCCAATTCCATATGTTTTATTATTACCTGAATCAGGTTAACCAGACAGAACAGCAATAAATACTGACGGTGAAGAAACAAAAATGGACTCAAAGCCGCCCGACCTAGTTGACCTGATTGATAAAAAAAAATCAAGTTGGGCCATTAAATGACCCTTTTTGAAAAATAGACACCAAAATTAAGTTTCCTAGCATGTTTTTCCATCTAGTAGACGTTATTTGGGGATACAATGTTTGATTTAGTGCAAAAAATCTCAAATTTCATTTTTCAACCGAAATTCAATTTTCAATAAAACAAAACCTAAATTACCGAATCAAGCTAAACCAGCCTCATCAATGGATTCATAATAACTAAAATTATAGGGTGGTGGTTTTTTTTTTCATGGGTGCCCCTGCAAAAATTTCATTTTGGGTGATTTGGGGGCCAAATAAAAAAATCCAATTAAGCTCTTTTGTCACAATGAGAACTTTTGGGCACTATTGGGGTCAGATAAAATTTTCGAGCACTATAGAGAGATGTCAAAATGTCACGCCCCGAACCTCTACAAGCACGCGATATCTGCACGACGACGGTCGATACATGCGACATCCCAGGACTATCACTGACCTAGAAACCTTAATATCCAAATAAAGGCTAGCGGAAGCGATACCTTATCCCTGACAACGAATGAGCAAGGACTAGCGCAACCATAACACCTCATATATATATATATATATACATAATTTCAACTCCATATTATACATGAATATCAGCTTTACAAAGATTAACGATAACAAACAACCCAGGGCGACCACATTCATCAGCAACCACCGATTCACCATCAATTGTCCCTACCAATGGGTACTCCACCACCTAGATATCAAATCTTGTGGTATCTCTGCCATGCTTATGTCCGAAGGACTGAAAGGTGGGGAAATTACTGTGAGAACACATTTCAGTAAGCTCACCTCTAATCTCACTCAGGATATTACATACCCTCAGATCCAACTCTAACATGCTCTCCTAGACGCTCGAGTCACGGAAACAGAAACAACAGCAAACGAGAAATAGCTCATCATCGAAATAATCAGGCACGCCAATAATTCATATCTACATAGAGATCAACAATGTAAATGCGTGCACATTCCATGCTCAAATTCCAGTCTTGGCTCTCTAGCCAACTCGGCTCACGTTAAACGCATCAGGTCCGACCATCGTATCGTACGCATTAGGTCCGTGCCTTTTTGTACTAAAATATGCATCTTAGGCCCACGATATCTCAATAATTGACACTAAATACAAATGAACAGCATGTGAACAGTATTCTAGGCTCGTGAACAGTGATTTCAAAATACTATTTGGCCCATTTTTGCTCTAAATATCCCAAAAAATCCATTTTCGGTACCCGAACCTCACGGGACCCACATCAACCGCCACCAACAGCTTATATCCAGCCAAGACAGCAACATACCAAGCCTCAAAATGAACGTGATACCTGTGGGCAGGGTATCCCGCGCGACATTGATGTTGAGAAACGAAGGTACCCTGACCCTCAAGGTAGAGGTGGTGTGTTTGTTAGACTAAAGAGCACGGTTTTGGGTAGACGTTGGAATGCCACAGTGGCAGCCCCATATCTATATTGCATGGATGTATGATTGGCGAGGCTGTGGTGCGCGATATCCCTGTCATACCTATACGATCGAATAGTCGAAAATCACGACGGCCTAGGAAACTCGTTGTAACTAAACGACCTCAGAGTTCCTTAGGCAACAGAAACGAGCTCCTTCAATCTCATACACAGAAAAAGGGTAGAGAGAGACAGACCAATTAATTCACCAAACCACACTTTATATTACATGCCCTTTTCGCTTAAGACTGTCAGGATGACGTCATATACACAGTTCAAAGTTCTCATCACATCATTACAACCCATTGCTCGACCTTTACAACAAAAGGACTTAGGTCGGCAGTTTCTCAATTTCCTTCTTGTTGTGGATTATATCCCTAAACCGTCTCCAACACAGACAATGCTGCTTAGCTATAGAAGGATTGATGATGGGCAGTGTGCTTTTTGCCACCGAAGACCAGATTCCATTGAGCACCTGTACTTTGGGTGCCCTACCTCGGCTGACCTTATCAGATTCTGGTCTTCTTAAAATAGCCTAGTGTGGATGAATAGAGATTGGCATGTACTATTCGGGGGCGATGAAGACCTTTGGGGGGATTCTTTCCACTAGAGAATTGCTAGATACTCTTTTGCAGCTCTATGCCACCTCATTGGGGAACATAGAAATGGTATCCTCTTCCGGGAACAACTGCTCTTCATCCCTGCCTTGAAGAAACACTTAATTAAATCTGTGAGGGACAAGGCGATGTCCCTTAAGCCTGTACATGATACTCTCCGCGTTAGAAGGGTGCAAAATCTTTGGGAGCTGTCTCTTGACATTTTTGAGTGAATTGTGTTGTTTTGCTTTCACTGCAGTGGCCTTACCCTGCACCAGCTGCTGGTTCTAGTGCTGCTTTTGGTGTCTTGGTGTCTATTTACATTGCTGCAGCTTCGATGCTATCCTGATGCTGTTGAGGATTATTTTCGGAATAGCCTTCCTGAAAAGCTACAGACGCTGGCAGCTGGGGCCCTGACCTGGCCTCTTCCTAGGGTCTCGTTCTGGGCCACCTTTACTATCTCTTTGTATCCTTGGGACCTGCTGAGGCGGCTGTTTTCCTGGGTGGTGTTGCTGGCCTGAGAAAGGGCCACTGTGATGGGCAGGATGCTGGTGGTCTGACGTGACCCCTTCCTACATCTGCTGGGGCTTTTCTGGATTCTGTTCATGTTAGCTGCTGGAACCTTGACATTGGCTCTGTCGTGTGGCCATTCATCCTTTCACCCTGCGAGTCTAATTCCTTGTACCTTGGGAACATCTGTATCTACTGCGTCTGTAGCCTGGTCGATCCCATGTATTGTTGTCTGCTATATGATTAGCTGCTGGAACCTATGTGGGAGCCCTGCTGTGGGGGATGCTGGTGGTTGCAGGTGCATGCTGCCAAGATCTCTGTTCCGGTGGATGCTTATGGTGGCTGATGGGGGTCACTGGGGGCCTGATAGATGCTTATGTTGTTGTTTGTCATCCTGCGATGGCCTTGTATTACTTACCTGTATTGCTGGTTGTCCTTTTTTACGTTTTTGTTTTCTCTGTTTGGCCCTTGCTCTTGGCCTTTGGTTCCTGGAAATTCTGATAACTGCTGCGACTGTTGCCTGGACATTCACTATGCTGCTGTCTGTTTGAATGGCTACTGGAATCCTTGCGGGAATCCTGCTGTGATGGCTTCTTTCTTTCTTGGTGACCTCTGCTTGGGCTGTAGCTGTGTGTGGAAGATTGCTGCTGGATTGAGGTTGAACCGTAGATGCTTCTGCTATCCGGGAGAGACCAAACCAGTCCACGTCTTTGCTATTCCCGATTCATCCTGGAGGGTCTACAAGCTGCATTGCTGCTGGTTTTCCTTTAGGTTGTTATTTTCTTGTTTTAGCGGTGTTTCGCCTTGTTTTCTTTGCTAGGCCTAGCTGCTCTTGCCCCTGTTTTTGGCTTCGGTGGTGCCCTGTTTTTTGGGTTGGTGCATTTCGTTTTTGCTTTTTGTTTTGACCAGATACTCTCGCACCTTCGGGGACATTCTGTGTAACTCTGGGTAGAGGTTTGTGTCTGGTTATTTTTGTAAGCGCATCGTGATTAGCTATTATATTCTACCTTACCCAAAAAAAAATCATACAAATTTCTATCAAGGGGCTTTTGCCTCCACCGTACTCCTCATCATCTATCCCACTATCTGGTCCAGGGAAAGATTGAGTCTCTAGATCAATTTCCTTCGAGATCCCCTGTCTTACTCGTATTACTTTCACTACTAGGGACGGGGTCTGAAAAAATAAGGGCAATCACCTATGAGAACAAATCTCAGCAAGCTAACCTCTAGATCCCTTCTCAAATATTAAACACCCTCAACCCAACTCCACGCCTCATTCAGGCACTCAAATCACAAAGTTAAATTTTAAATCGTAGGGCCAAAAATCAAGGGCAACACCCAATAGAAAACTCGCCATAAATGGCCATTTATAAAAAGAGACAGCTCATGTCTAATCTAAAACCATAAAACCAGAATATCGCATAAAACAGTCAATCAATGGTTCACCACAAATGGCTTAGTTATAAAACAAACGAGTCCAATTTAGGACAATCAATACATATGCATACACGCTCAATCATGAGCCTCGGCTTAACAGCCAGTTGACCCGCGTCATATAGGCGCATCAAGTCCGACCCGCGTCGTAGACGCCTCAGGTCCGTGCCTCAACCCGCGTGTGGGATGCTCAGGTTGGCACCCTATCACTCCAGCTACTCCGCGTCAAACGCATCAGGGCGCATGATGCTACGTTTTTCGCCTCTGAGGCAACATTTTACGCCTCTGTAGCTATATTTTATGTCAATGGCTAGATTTTATGCCAAGTGACTTTCTGGCTACATATTACGCCAAGTCACAATGATATGCAATCAAACATGCGAAAAGCGTCACACTCGTCTTTCAGGACGTAAAATCAATTAAGTTCATTTGGATAGAAATCACGGTCAAATACATTAGGCTACATTTCAAATACGAGTCCAAAATATTCAATTCACATTTCCGGCCAAATGGCCAAGCCAATCAACTCATTTTGCGAACCCAAATTGTTGCACTCGCCTCTTAGGCAATAAAATCCTTTAAATTCATTTGGATAGAAATCATCGGCCAAGTACGTTAGACCACATTTCAAATACAGTCCAAATATTCAATCCACATTTTCGGCCAAATGGCCAAACCAATCAACTCATTTTGTGAACCCAAATTGTTGCACTTGCCTCTTAGACAAGAAAATCTTTTAAATTCATTTGGATAGAAATCATTGGCTAAGTACGTTAGGCCAAATTTTCAAATACGAGTCTAAATATTCAATCAGGCATATGAAACAATGCCAATTTCAATTGAGCAAAAATCTTGGCCAATACATTAGGCCGCAACTTAAAAGACGTGCCCAAATATTTCAATTCACATGGCTGACACAGTAGCCAAGCCAATCAATCTCTTTCATGGGTTCCATTTTATTAAAAATGTCCAATTTCTCATGTGGGGCCCAAAATAACCAAATAATTAATTTCAAGTATACATGGGTAATTCTTAAATATTATTTCGAATACGAACACGGGCCCCAAATATTTGAAATAGTAACATAAAATATTGCTCGGGCCCGATTTTGCATAAAATGCTCTAAAATATATTTTTCGGTATTCGAACCACATGGGACCCACGAAACTTGTCATTTTCAAATCAAAATTAAATTGGACAGCATGTGAATAGTATTCGGAGGTTCATGAACAGTGATTTCAAAATACTATTTGGCCCATTTTTGCTCTAAATCCCCCAAAAATTCATTTTTCGGTACCCGAACCTCACGGAACCCACATCAACTACCTCAAACAACATGAATTCAACATGGATAGAAACCTTTCATAAATCCACAGCACATTCATAGCCCTACAGAATTTAATTTCCTCCAAATACGCCGATTACGGTAAATTTTTTTAAACCGATTTACCTCGAATCGGACCCTAAAGCTAGTCCATGGCATGTACAATATTATAATCGAGAAATAGAGGTATAACTTACTTAATCGAGACTGAACAGAGCTGAGAAAGCGGTGGAAGCGGCGGCGCACGGCGGTGACCGAAAAAGCACAACAGATTCCGGTGGATTTTGTCCAAACCGAGGCTGATCAAAGGCTTAACGGAATGGTTCTCAAGCTAAAAATCAATATTTTCACATGAAAATGAGCTCTAGGGGTTGCTGGGGTCAACATATATCAACGTGGGCTATACTTCAAATTCGGGTAACAGAAAACTGGTTTGTTGATTGAAACGGCGAAGTAGATTTGGAAGGTCAAACAACCTCAAATCGAAGTGATTCAAAGTTCTGTGAACTAACCTCAAATAGGACTACGACATATCAAAATCACAAAGATCCAACGGTCGGATTTCCATCAACGGTTGATTGAAGTTGGCAGCAGAAAACTGGAGACAACAGAGAGGAGAGAGAGAGAGAAAATCCGAAAATTTTAGAAAGAGAGATAGAGAGGAGAGAGATTCTGGTGATAAGAGAGAGAAAAAGAGAAGAGAGAGAGTAGATATTATCCTTGGGGTAATTATTAGAGTTACTATTCACTAAAAGCTACTTAAAGCTGAACAAATGGACTGATTTTTGGACTATCAGTGAATTTTCGAACTGATAAAGCTTGGGCATCAATTATTTTTAGTCAAAGCTAGTCAAATTGGTCAAAAAGATGATCTACGAGACATTTCTCAAAATTCGTGAAATTTCAAGACTGGTAAGGCTCAATCGCTGTTGATTTAGCTCAATCACGATTGGAAAATAACTCGAAATACCATTGAACAAATTTTCTAGCCTCGCTAAAATTACTAACACTATCTAGCCACGGATTCTAGCACAAGACGGGGGTGAGATTGCCCCCTTTTCTCTTGGCATTCCAATGCCACGCTGCCAATTCACGTCTTTCAAGGCGACATTTGATTTCAACCTCTGTAACACTCTTGAGAGTCGATTGTCCTATTTCGGAACTCAATTCGCGGCCTCATTCATAAGAAGACAGCTTTAAATAAATTCTCAACTAACGGGTGGCTTTTATGAGTCACGCGTATCGACTATTTAGTCAACTTGCTTATATTCCTAGCTAGCCTTTCCCCTTTTGGTTAGTCATCTCAGAGGTCAGCTCTAAGTGAGATTCATTTATAGCACTTCCATGAAATAAACATTATGTATTCAAATTCGAAAAAAAAAAGGATCGAAACTCAAGATGTCACAATTCTTCCCCCTATAGAAATTTCATTCTCGAAATTTGCCTTTTCTTCCTTTCCATCAATGCAATATTGTCATGGCCATCACCTCCTTCAACCATGTAGCCCAATCACGCCTTTGCTACACACCTTGATCATTCATTTTCCTTAATCGTCACATCCTATAGTCTTAACTATTCAAAAGGTTCCTTTTCGACCCCAATATTCATAGACCCTGTTGGTAATGCCAGCCTGTAGTTATTAAAAACTTTTAATGTATAAGTCCAGTTCGAGTCTCACTTTTGCCTATCCACACGATATCTTTTATGACCATCAGGCCTATCTCACTTTACTAAGCGGAGCGTCCATTATCACATAGAACGTACTACATTTCAACCCTTTCTTGATGCCATTCCACTTGCCATGCCCGAGATCCTATTGGTTCAGTCTTTCAAGTAAGGGAAAATTTCCGCACCCCACCACTTCGCTACAGGATCACTCACCGACCTGCTCGTATGGGTCTCATCACAAACCCACCCCAGATCACATCACAGGGGTCCTCTCCGATCACAACGAAAGTACATAACGAACACTCGACTTTTACCAACATCTCCAAGACACTTTGGTACTTCTCATTCAGGGCATCTCACTATGCGACTCAAATTCTTGGGTGTTATCTAATGTCCGCTTTTCTCAAACAACTAATTTCGTTTCATGATATTCTGTAAACCACTTTGGTTCAAGGCACTATCTTCTCCACCCAGACTTGTCCTCTATGTGCCAATTCTCTCATATGCGGGACTTCGTCATTCACTTTAATAGCTCCATGATCGAGAGTAACCTCAAGCTTGCATTTCCTTAACCAAAGGCACCAGCTAACTACTAGATAAATTTCGGTCCCATTATGCTCCTTTCGCCAATCTGATCCTCTGTTGGTGTTTGTTGTGGGGCACGCCACCTTAAGTGGAACTACCTTTCTCGTCCTGCAATTGTAATCCTCAATTCAAGTAGTCATCAAACTAATGCTTACAGATTCATTTGGTCACAACTTAATTTGCATCCATTCCATTATACTATGAGTGCTTCAAGTTCAACTCCCATTATCATTAATCCGCCTGGTGTCGCTTGGGGACAAAACGTTCATTTCATTTTCCTTAGACGGTTCGCTTCTCGTCACTAAAAATTCCTCCACTTAAACATGAATGGACAGCATGTGAACAGTATTCTAGGCTCGTGAACAGTGATTTCAAAATACTATTTGGCCCGTTTTTGCTCTAAATATCCCAAAAATCCATTTTTCGGTACCCGAACTTCACGGGACCCACATCAACCACTACCAACAGCTTATATCCAACCAAGACAGCAGCATACCAAGCTCAAATAATATACCACAGCCTCGCCACAGAATCAATTTCCACAAAAATCGCCAAATCAGTCAATTTTCTATACCGATCTACCTCGAATCGCACCCTAGAGTCTATCCAAGAATCATCTAACATCCTACTCAAGGTTTAGGGGGTCGGATTACCTCCATGAGGCTGATTCAAAGCTAGACGAGCGACGAAACGATGAATGGCCCGCCGGCGATCGGCGAAGCACGACGACGACGCGGAATCCGGCAAAACCCAAGGAAACCAAGGTTATTCAACGGCTGAATGGGTGGTTCATGAGCTGGAAATCAATATTTTTCACATGAAAATGAGCTCTAGGGGTCGCTGGGTTAACATATATCAACGTGGGCTATATGTCAAAGTCGGGTAACAGAAAACTGGTTCGTCAATTGAAACGGCAAAGTAGATTTGAAAGGCCAAACGTCATCGGATTGAAGTGATTCAAAGTTCTATGAACTCACCTCAGATAGGATTATGACATATCCAAAAATCATGAAAATCCAACAGTCGAATTTCCTTTGGTGACCAATTGAAGTTGACGGCAGAAATTTAGAGCTAGCAGAGAGAGATCCGAAAATTTAGAGAGAGAGGAGAGAGAGAGAGAGAGAGGAGAGAGAATCTAGTGATAATAATGAGGATAGAGAGTGTTTTGACCAATAAATATCTTAAGGATAATTATCGTCGGTGACTATTCACCGAAAGCGACATAAAGCTGAACGAATGACTGATTTTTTGAGCTATCAGTGAATTTTCGGACTGATAAGGGTTCGGACACCAATAATTTCAGTCAAAATAGTCTAAAGTGGTCAAAAAATCTGGGACCGACGAGACATTCCTCGAAATTCATGAAATTTTAGACCGGTAGGGGCTCAATCGGGCTGATCTGGCTCAACCGCGATCGGAAAATAACTCGAAATGCCACCGAACAAATTTTCCATCCCTCGCTAAAATTACTAACACTCTCTAGTCGATGGATTCTAACAGAAGATGAGGGCGAGATGGAAATTTTCAATTTTTCCTTTTCTCTAAGCATTTCAATACCAGCTGCTAATTCGCGCCTTTCGAGGTGACATCCAATTTCAACCTCTTGTAACACTCTTGAGAGTCAATTGTCTTATTCTGAAACTCAATTCGCAGCCTCATTCATAAGACGACAATTAAAATAAATTCTCAAACTAACAGGTGGCTTTTTAGGAGTCACGCATATCGACCATTTGGTCACACGTGCTTATATTCCTAGCTAGCCTTTCCCTTTGGTTAATCATCTCAGAGTAGCCATCTCAGAGTAGCCAGCTCTGAGTGAGATTCATTTATAGCGCCTCCATAGAATAACCATTTGATTCAAGTTCCGAAAAAATGGATCGAAACTCAGGATGTCACACAAAACTCCTAAAAAGTGAATAAAAATTAAAAAAAAAAGACTAAAATTGCAATTTTTAAGCCCCAATGTGGAGTGCATTTGTGAAGGATGCACAATCCGAATTAGATTTTTCAAATTTAAATGTTCCAACATGAAAAGGTATTTTAAAATAAAATATTGGACATTTTTTTCCTTTTTTTTAGGCCATGAAATCATTTTTTAATTTCAGATTTTTTGTTAATATGGAAAAAAAATATTAAAATTACAAAAATTTCCACAACAAAAATTTCCTCTTCCAAATTGGCTCCTTAGGCTCGCTAAAGCTTCCAAATATAATTTTCAATTTATAGATTTTTCTTGAGGGATTTTTTATTATTTTCTTAAAAAACTTGATGAAAAATTCAAGTGTCAACACATAGCAATATCATATTTACGATGAAAAAAAATTCTAGTAAATAAAACTTATAATAATACATACTAATCGTCAACCCTGATTGCATTCGATGATGATGTCGTCCTCCACATGCCTCTGTCTGAAAGTAGGTCGTTTCGGTGTTCAGCAGGCCTAGTATTGTACTGACGACGGAGATTTTCAATGAGTGGATGTATAGACGACGAAGGCATACTCTCTTATGACAACCGTGATTGTGATGCATCATCAAATTGAGCAAACAGGTCATGCGATGTGAGTACATATTCTATAGAAGATTGGGAAAAAAGGAGGGAGATCAAACCTCAGCCATCGGAGAAGAAATTGCGGGAGTGTGGGGATGGAATCCCGCATAAAATGAGCCAGCGAACTGGCCGAACCCGAAAGTACAATCTGTTGGCCGAACTCGGGATGAATCCAAGAGTGAAATTTATCGATTATAGACCACGAGATAAGGAACTCAGCATATGTACATTGATGAGCTCTAGTAGTCCTTTCGATTGATTTGACTAGTCTGAGGTGGGTCATCTTCATGCGATCCAATAGGTGTTGTGGTAGGTGCTGATTGGGGTATGGGAATCGTTTATTAGCCGTCTGTTGAAGGCATGTGGAATTGCTGTAGATATCCTCCCTATTTGACCATATGGTCTCACGCATGTCTCTTGATCCCGCGACGTAGCTCTGCAAATGATATGATTTGTTCACCGCATTATCAGCTTGTTCATAAAATCAAAGCAATAGAAGTTATCGAATGCTAACAATTATATTACTAAAAAAAATAATTTGAAGTAAATACAAGTGTTTGCACTAACCGCTACACCTACTGCGCCTCCTGTGTAAGAAATTCACTACCGTTTCCATGCAAGGTACACCTCCATATATCTAAATGGAGGTGAGTGGCTCCGTTGCAGGATCAAATCGGACTATGTAGTTAAGATGATTGTTCCATATTTCAATCACTCTCTGTGCTTTTCGACCCAATTCTTTGTAATTGAGCCTTAATTCAAGGGCATGAAAGGTTTATGATCATTGGGAGGATTCCAGTATTGGTTGTTGTATACCAAATTGATGAAGCACTCGATTCGGATAATGCCACTCAACTATGTGAAAATAGATGAGTGCGGGACACGACGCTGTCCAAAGTCTTTTCCTCCGGACAGTAATCTGTAGAGTCTCGAGAATGTCATCAGTGTAGGCTCCCGAACAATCAGTATCGTATTGAAACATATCAAATTAAATGAAGAATTAATTTAAAAGCTAACATTACATTGAAACTCCTTGGTTTTTATCATGACTTACATCAGTTGAATATGATTCTATCAAATTGGTAGCGTTGATGTGCAAAGTATGTATGTGGCCACTCTAGTTATCTATAAGGGTTGAAAACCAGCTACAAAAAAAAAGACCAATTACATACATTGTTATAAACACTAAAAAAAAAATTATCACTACAGTGTAAGGGTGACAAAAAAGAACATTACAAATATTATACGGAACCTGAAAAAATTTTATTACTCATGGAACTAAAAAAACGTATATATCAACATACCACTATCAAGAGGTTGCATTTTCAAAAGGATCACTGCTTTGCATGGATGGGGACACACAACGGAACGACTCCTATGCCCCAAAATTTAACAAACACTTATAAGGGGTACCATTGATTTGTTACTCTGATGGATTGGTCTGATTGCATAGCTTCCGATACAATACACGCAAGCACGGCTGAACCCCCAAACTATACGGTGTATGATTCATAAGGTTCTCTAGTAATGAAGAAAAATTACACTTACCCTAAAACCCGACTTTATCAGAAAATATAAATCCCCAACCAATTGCAGAATAAATGCTCTAGCATATTGCATTTATGGTAACCTCATCGGCATTAGTCGACGAATTCATCAAACGTCCTCTTTCTCAACCAGGTAATCTTTACCTTCGAACCACGTCTTTGACCAAGTGGGGCCGGTGACCAAGTAGATGATCATAAACATGCCCAAATGACGATTAGCGGGAAGTAACGCATTTTCCATTAATATGACAGCTGTGTAAAAGAACCTCGATATCGTGCAGGGCAATGGGATATTACATCTCTGGAATATGAAAGGTGTGAGTCTCAAGCCCTGCATGGTCAACAAAACGTAATAAATGGTGATCAACTTCGCCAAAAATCTCATTTTTCAAAAAACTCCGTTAAAATCCTGAAAACCTCAACATTCAGTTTATGCAATGATCAAGTAGCTTCGTGTAATGTTGCGTCCCAATCTCGTTGACATCGAAATAAACTTCATTTATCAACGATCCTGTAAAATGTTATATTAATTGTTATAGAAATTTTATTATGATATACTGTTACAAATGAAAGCTCAGCTGATACACTTTCACTCAATTAATACATCAGCTCTCCCAAATGGCTCTTGGCCGATTATGTTTATCTACTCTGAAGTAGTGAATTATTATCAGATCCTGATCAAATATACTTTCTCTATCTGTCATGTTAACAATATGGAATAAAGAAAATTCATAAATAGTTGCATAATTTTAAAAAGGGGTACGATAGTCATTTACAAAAGGAATAAACAAAAACAATACAGTGCTATTCAATTATTGAAAATACCTATTTTTACATTCTTTGAAACTTTTTTTTTACGGGAAAATATGAAATTAC
>JAGVVM010022660.1:0-21033 GCA_019149425.1 Psidium friedrichsthalianum | reverse complement strand
CCCCCCCCCCCCCCCCCCCCCACCACCCCTATCCGGCTTTCCCATCCCCGTCCGTACGGATCCCCGCCAAATCTCCTCCCCCCATCGGGGGGAGACAGAGAGAGCGAGAAAACTCGGAACATAAAGATAACGGGTAAGCATTCTAATCAGAATGGAAGGGGCTTGGCTCTGGGACGGGGTGGTTGGGCGGGAGTTGTGGGGGATAAGATACATTTTAGAAGTCCACTAAAACTTGCATAAAATTACAATTGTATCCTAAAAAAAAAATTTTTTAAAAATGCAAGAAAGTGCAATCGAATCCTAAAACTTTCAAAAATTATAATAAATAGAAGGGATTGATTTCGCAATTTGACAAGTTTTAGTATTTGATTGTACTAAAACTTTCAAAAATAATAATAAATAGAAGGGATTGATTTTGCCCATTTAACAATTTTAGTATTTGATTGTACTTTTTAAAATTTTTAGGATTAAATTGCAATTTTGACAAGGTTTTAGGATTTAATTGCATTTTTTAAAAGTTTTAGGACTCAATTGCATTTTGTAAAAATTTTTAGGACTTCAAATGCTTACTGTGTGATGTGCAGATACAATTATATGGAATATAAAGCTTGTTTGTTTCACAGAAAATAACTTTTAGGAATATTTTTTTGAACTTTTCAGTGTTAGTTCGCAAAAAATAAACAAGTCAAGAAAAATATTATCCACTTATGGAAAAAAAAAAAATATTTAGAAGTGAGGAAAAATATTTTCATCTTTTGAGAAAGAGGAAAAACATTTTCCATCATCTTTCTCTCTTCACTCTTTCACATTCATTTTCTTTTTAATATTTAAAAAAATTGGATGCTTTGATTATTCCTATTTTAAGTTTTTTTTTATTTTTTTGTTTTCCTTCTTTTCTTGTCCTTTTTTCTTTCTTTCTTTTTGTCAATTAGCCAACCACAACAACAGTAGGCGAGTGGCCATAGGTGAGGCTCGAGTGACCTTGGCCTCATTGTGGGCGAGGCTCGGCCAAGCTCACCTCACCAAATCCAGCGAGGTCGAGCTTGCAAAGGCCTCAACTGAATTTGGCGAGGCTCCGCCCCCACTCGAGGCTGATGGGAGCTCAACCTTGCTTTCCTCGAGCTGTGGCCAAGCCTCACTAAAGACCGACAATGCCAAGGCCTTGCGATCTGGCGAGGCTCGAGCTAGCCTTGCTAGATTTCAACAAAGCTCGAGTCTCACCAGATTGATGAGGCCCAAGGCTCCACCTTGCCTTGGGTTGGTTGTTGGCCGGCCATGGACCTTCGTTAGAAGAAGCAAAACGAAAAAAATAAATAAAAATATAAAACAGAATAAATAAATAATATTAAAATAAGTGCAAGGAGAAAAATCAAATTGAAATTTTCATATACCAAACGGCAAAAAATCTTTTTTGTTCATTTCAAATTTAGCCAAACACCGGAAAACATCATCATTTTTTCCAAAAATGACTTTCTAGAAAATATTTTTTTAAGATGCAATAATTTTTCACGAAACAAAAAGAGCCGCAGTTGCAACGATATCTCCGCTACTTCTGTCTCAGGACAGAATTCAGAAATTGGGAAGTACCACAGGGCAACTTGCTATTGAAAATTGCAACTGTGAGACAAAATCCAATTTCTTTGGCACAAAAGAATTTAAGATCATGTATACTTTGCCTAAGACCTCAAAAAGAAATGAAATCACAACATCCCCAGGATAATCCCAGGAAAAGAGACGGCAAAACAGCATTTTTCTCCAGCTCTGCACCACAAACAGAGACTCCGAAATTGAGAACGGAAGGTTCCATTTCTTCAGTTTTTATTCGGAAAGGTTATCGAAAATTTCTAAATCTATTGCAACTGTATCATTCAATGTCAGACATTTATTTTTTGTCAATTTAGAAGTTCTAAATATTTTGTTATTTTTGCTAATTCAATTTTCCAATCATTCTTGAACAAAAATCACTGAGTAGCGCGTTCGGTGCTGACATGGCTAATTTCTTAATAATATTTTATATATTTTTGAATTTTTATCTTTATTTTTATTTCCTTTTCTTAGCCAATTGAAGGAAGAGAGAAGAAGAAAATAGATAAAAAGAAATAAAAAGGAAAAAGAAAATGAAAAGCAAATAAATGAATTTCAAAAAATATTGAAATATTATTAAAAATTGGACCCATTAGCACCAACCGTGCCCCCGTTTTCAATATCCATCCAAAATTAAATTAGAAGAATTGAATTAATATGAATGCAAAAGATTTAAGACCGAATTAATACAATTATAATAAATTTATAATTTTTTTCAGTTTATTCTCCAGAAACAGAAACTTAAGATTGATACAAGTTATCACAAAGATGAGCTTGAAATGGTTTTCATGCAATGAAGGTTGACAATCTATGAAGCACCGACACATCTAGGAGGTCACCACGTCGGTGTCAAACATACGTCGAACACAGACACATGTCCGACACTTGTCCAACAAGTGGTCAACGCAAGCGACACGTTGGGAACACACAAGTGGGTTTTTTTCCAATTTAGGTTTCAAATTTTTTTTTTACCAAAATAGGGCAAAAAAAATATATTTACCGGACTGGGGCCCGCGCAGCACTTAAAGTGCCGCACGGGCCAGTGCGACCCAATGGCCCGCGAGGCCTTTTTTTTTCTTTTTTTTCAATAATTTGTTAGGCATTTTTAATTATATTTAAAACATTTATTTTTATATAAATTATTAAATATAAATTTTTATTTTGAGGTTTATTTTTATAACATAATTATCAATAAATAATTAAAAATTTTCTTAAGGTATATGTAATTAAGGAAAAAAATAATATTAGAAATATAGATATAAAAAAATTAAATATTTATATAATTATAAAAATATAAAACTAAGTAAAAAATACGAAATTTAAAAAAATCCAATTAATATAATTTATTTAGTATGCAAAAAATAATTAATTTATGAAGATAAATTTTTTATATAAATTTTTATTAATTATTTACATACTAAATAAATTAATTCTACAAGGTCGATGTGACAGCTTTTTTTTTTCATTTCATATTTATTTATGAATTTTTATAATTTTATAATTATATAATTTTGTAAATATAATTTTTTTCCTTTTGAAACTTATTTTTATCTCATAATTATTAGCAATTAATTAAAAAAATTATTAATATGTAAGTAATTAATTTATTTGGTATGCAAATAATTAATAAAAATTTATACAAAAAATTTATCTTAATAAATTAATTAATTATTTACATAATAAATAAATTATATTAATTGAAAATTTTATGAAATAAATTAATTATTTATATTCACAAATTTATATAAATATAAATAAATTTTATCAATATTTATTTATTCATTATTTACATACTAAATAAATTAATTAGCTTTTTTTAATTTCATTTTTTACATATTTTTATAATTTTATATTTATATAACTTTGTAATATAATTTTTTTGCTTTTTAAGCTTATTTCGAATTTTTTAGTATTTTTATATTAAATAATTTATATTGTATAATTATCAATTTTATTAATATGTATGTAATTAATCAATTTAGTATGTAAATAATTAATAAAAAATTATATATAAATTTATCTTAATAAGTTAATTATTTATATTTACAACATTATATAAATAAAAATAAATTTTATGAATATTTATTTATTCATTTTTTACAAACTAAATAAATTAATTACATATATCTTAAGAAATTTTTTAATTATTTATTGATAATTATGTTATAAAAATAAATCTCAAAATAAAAATTTATATTTAATAATTTATAAAAATATAAATATTTTAAATATAATTAAAAATACATAACAAATTATTGACAAAAAGCAAAAAATTAGAGGCCTCGCGGGCCATTGAGCCGCACGGGCCCGCGCGGCCCAGGCGGCACTTAAAATGCTGTGCGGCGTCCGTGCGGCACTTAAAATGCCCCGCGGCATTTAAAGTGCTGCGCTGGGCCCGGCGCGGCACTTTTAATGCTGCACGGGCCGCGCGACATTTAAAGTGCCGCGCGGGGCCCGGTGGCACTTTGAATGCCGCACGAGACCCGTGCGGCATTTTGATTGCCGTACGGAGCCCGTGCAGTATTTAAAATGCCGCGTGGGCTCCAATCCGGCAAATATTTTTTTTTTTTGTCCTATTTTGATAAAAAAAGAAAAGGAAAATTTAGAACCTAAATTGGGAAAAAACCCCACACAAGTCACGGTGAAAGGAGGACGGGGAAAGCGCAGTTATGGAGCTTCGAGATCGGAAGGAGAGGGGGAGCAGGGGGAGGAAGGAGAGGGCGAACTTGACGGAAATACTCGCCCCACACGTCCTCCCACCCGTGCAGTCCACCGTGACGCAGCGGCACGCCTTCCTCATGGCGTCGGGGAGGATGGGGCCGTCGACCATCCTATCTACCTCTTCGACGACTTCGGGCGCGTCGAGGGTCTTCTCGAAGAGGGAGGCGGCGGCGTCGATCTCGGACTGGATGGAGCAGAGGAGGACGGATTTCTTGAAAGGGAGGCTAGAGTTGGCGAGGGGGCGGAGGGAGAGGACAAGACAGAGAGGGGAGAGAGAGATGCGAGGTGGGAGTGCAAGGTCTAGTCACGTCAATACTTTCTCAATCTAAGTGATTTAATTATCTTTTTATTTTATTATTTGCTTTTCCTAGGGCGGCTAGTGTTTACGAAAGTACCCATAGCAACAGCTTATTTTTTAATGTAAATTCTCCATTTTCGCAAAATAAAAATATAATAATAATTTATCATGAATATATAAAAATATGTATTTAATATACAACGTGTTCGAAAATTTATATTTTTTTAAAAAATGATATATTAACGCGTCGTATCGTGTCATGTCGCCTGTTGACGATGGTGTTACTTAGTTGACAATTGTCGGTGATTATCATTTTTTAGAAGCAATTAGTTTTCCAAGGGAATTTTTAATCAGCGTGCTGAAAAAAGAAATTAGGCCGTGTGATTTACGTGGGCCCGCTTATGGATGGGTCGTGTTATAGTGCCTAATGTAGTGTCATCCTTCCATAAATAGGTGGGCGGCTTCCTTGTGCTGTAGATAACATCCCTTGCTAGCGAGTCTTGTTCGGCACGTTTCAGAACAACGAAAATCGATAAGATGGTTTTCTCTTTGCTCAGTCACTGCAAAATGATCCATCTCAGCCACTCGATCCTATTCGATGGCGCCCTTCAGGCTCCTTGCCCCCGAAAAATTCATACAAAGACGAGAAGAACGGAAAAGGCGACAACAGAATCTTTGCTAACTAACTGTCATGGAAGACTTAATCATCGACATGAATTGCAGAGCACGATGAAGAAGGCGACACTGCTCATGCTAAGTGAGCGATTTCGTTCCGATCATGAGGCTTTTCTTTTCTTCAATGTTATCGTAAGGATTGACACTGGACATTTTGAAGTAACTTAGAGACCAAACTAACTTACTGAAAAGTTCCACCCTTCTTGCAGTTTTCAGATATAGCAGACCACCATGAGCAGAATCCATGTTGCAGCTCACCTGCCACTCATTGAGAAATCAAACCATATGCAATGCCTTGCCGGCACTGCACGAACACAAGAGAACTAGCACGACAACTATCGATCTACTGAGTTCAGATCCAGGAAGCGCAAACTAAGATGCATCGGGTTTTCTGTAGCCAAACTAACAAACTCCACTTAGTGGACAGAGACATTCTCTTCGATGCATGATGCATCTAATTATTTCCTCCCCAAACAAAGGTTGCTCTAAGAAATGTAGTATAGCACATGTCCTGGAACAACTTTTGTGAAATATGCAGAGCCCAGGAAGCAGAAATAACCATAGAAAAGGATAACTCACCCAACAAAATCTTTCTAATAATAAGACTGAAAGGAAACAGAAGCTTTCCCTTCTTTCTTTAGCAAGCTCTGAACGTAATTTCGTGTTTCGTACTATCCTTTGATTCTCCATTTTCTGTTCACCATGATAGCTTGACATGACGAGCTGCTTCGATCATCCAGTCAAGCAAATTACCCATAATCATGACATATATGCTCTGCTCATAAGTTCAAGTTCAACAAACCTACCATATGACCGTGGGGAATGAAAAAAAAAAAAAATCCCACTAATGGCCAGCTTATGTTACCATCCAATAGACCCTCGCACAATGGTCTCTTGGTGCAACCTTAGTTTCCGTTCTTATGGAAACACAGGCAAAGCCATGTATTATCTGATCACACACAAAATTTCACGCCTTATATGAAATACCACCAGGAAGTAAGATTGACCTGTCTCAGTTTTTGGACCTGAAATGCCTGAGAAGCCTACTCCAGAAGCCAATGTCTTCATTGGGCACCAGTTGCGGCTCTGGATCTCTGAAATTTGCCTTCTCACTAAGCTCTACAAATTCATCCACAAGATTTTGAAGCCTTGCGACGAACTCAATGAGAAGTGAAGCGAATGTTGCTAGAGATAAGGAGCTAGCGCTCTCATATACTTTCGACTCCTGTTTGTTGGGCAAAGGATTTGAGCTAAACGAGAGACGTGGCCACGATGCCCTCTTAATCATACTGTCTGACGAAACAAATTCAGGAAGCGTTGAATCAACAGCCACATTCGAGAACTGTGGTTCCCAAATATCACTCAGCGAATGTATCACTCCCTGTCTATTTTCAGAATCTTCAGAATCTTGGATGTTCTCCAAATCTTCGAGTTCCTTAGGCTGCACAGTGGATTCCCAGCTCTCTGAATTAACTAGGAGGTATGACTTCTCGTCTATCTTCATCTGCAGTTCTTCGGCTGCATCATGCACTGGTAAGAGTATGTCTCCAGGGCTTAATTTCTCCATCTGTTCAACCTTGCTTCCGAGCTCACGTAATACATTAGCTCCTTCAGTGCCAACCCTTTGAAGCACATCACTGAAAACCTTTCTCTTTTCTGCCGGTGCCTTCAAAAAGTAAGGACACGGTGAGAATTTTTCCTAGCAATTATTTACTTGCCAATGAGATGGGACAAGAATACACTGAAAACACAGATATGCTTAACCAGCAAATGCAAATCATCTCTCTAGAGTCTTAGAATCCATCAGAATTTAAGCTGCACATTCAACATCATAACACAAATTGGGAGACATATAATGCAACTCAAAGGAGAAAGGTGCCACACAAAAACAGGTTAAAAAATTCTTGCGGTTAACTACGTTAGACGCAATCAACCACTGAAGCAGCATCATCATTTAAAAAATCAGAAGAGGTTGAGCAAGAACGCACTGTATTACCTGTATCTCGGAGAGAATGCAGCCATGCATCGCCATCACCGCAAAAGCGCAATGCCTCAGAGCTCCACTTACTTCCACGTAATTTCTCCAAGGATATTTAAATGACTTATATGGGCCATGAGGTGGCTCCCATCTTGCAAAATCTAACTGCCATTACAAAAAGGTTGGTTATGATTCCCAACTGATAAAAAGAAGCGGCAAGACCATACCAGTGATTCCTCTTGACTGAGAGATTGTACAGCCGTCCGGTAACCATTATACAGTGGGTCATCAGAAGCTTGGTACGTCAGTATTTTCGAAGGAACTCTAGTATATTCCACACATTCCAAATATCCCGTAACACACCCTGAATAAAATTTCCTTAAAAATTAGCACGCAGAGCTCTCTTATTTAGTAATCATACAGAATCGGCAGCAAATATCCACGTTGATCCTTGAATTTTTTAGCAATATTCTCACTTTCAAACACTGAGTTTGATTTCCGTCACTGCCAACAATCAAAAGTTGAGAGGAAAAAATTGAACCGAAGTTACAGTTTAGTATTAGAAATCATACTCAAAAAGAATATCTTCGACTTGTTTTTGAATTTAACAGTAATTTGACAGAGTGGTTAACTTTAAACAATATCCAAAGCCGAATGGTTGTGTGACGCAAATCAATGCTCATTGATAAGAATGAGAATCACCCATAATGATGAAAAGAAAATATTGACCCATTGTACTAGTGATAGGAGATTGATCAAACCTTCTAAGGAAGTAGCTACACCCTTGAAATTCTTGACAACCAATTTGTGCAGGTCCTCCCCAGCCCAGATTGGGAAAATACAGGTATTGACAACCAAACATATGACAGCTCAATAGCAATGAGCATTAGCCGGTAAAAAGCCGTTTCGAAAAATGTTGAAGAACTCCCAGATACCATCACAATGCAGTAAGTCAACAAGAACACCCGGAAACCCATATTCGTTATGACTTCATGGACGGGTAAAGCTTAGCGTAACTGGCACAAAATCCTGAATACCAAATGGGAAATAACATCATAAGATCAGAATAAGACATATAGCAAGACATCGACTGGGGAAAAATAATCTAAATCAGTTATTGAGTAACTTGATTCAAAATATGCTAACCTGCTATAAAGATGTGATTACAAGGAGAAACTCCTGCAAATCACCGGTCTTGGTCGATAGCTCTGCAATGCCGAGAGCAATACTTCCGGCTGAAAATGTCCCAATAGCCCGATTAAATCCCTTGTTCAGAGTTGCACCTAAAGATTGAAATCAAAACAACAACCTTCACTATCTTCCCTTGTTCTTCAACAGCAAAAACTGAACTCAACAAAACTTTCAAAAATCAAATCTACAAACATAAGTACAAAAGTCCCCCCCAAAAAAAGTATACGGCTGAAAATGAAACAGCGTGATTCATTCATAAGAACCGTAAACCGAAAACCTTATTCTTCAAAGCAGGGCAATACAAAAAATGGAAAAAGCTCAAACAAAAGAGAAATAATACCTACGCTGAACTCAAAAACCACAACGACAGTAAGAATCGCCCAGATGGAATACTGGCTAGCATCCTGGAGAGGCTCTTTCAAGAAGATCACCAGCGAAACAAGGCACAAAGACAACCCCATCTCGCGGCGAAGACGACCTTCCGAGGATCGAACGGCCCATTTCATACAGCTTAACCAGAATATCCTGCAACCAATTCCAGCAATTCACAGTCCATCCGAAATCGACCTAAAGCACCTGCATTTGACGCCATTCTCGCTCCCATCCGTGCTGTTCAGGCCGAACTCAGAGTAACCTTTTCTGGAGAGGAGCCTCTCCTTGCTCTTGTCCAAGGAGCTCTGCCTGAAGGATCCAATCTTCGCAGCCATTGAACATGAAAGAGAAAAAAAAAAAAGGATTTCCAGAGCTGTGGGACAAGTCACCAGAATGGTAGAGGTGGGTGTACAGAAGAATAAAGAGGATGGTGGCAACTCTGCACTCGGAATGGCCTGAGAAATTACAAAATGGGTCAAGAATTAGCGAGTGGATTAGAGACACCCAACAGTGATTGGAGGGAGAAATGAGAAGGAGGTTCAAAGGGGTAGAAGCTTTCGTGAAGTCGGAGAGTTGACGAGTAAAATAAAGACAGGCGGAAGAGAAGGGAAACAGCGAGCTTGGAGAGTTAAGTCATGTGGATGGCAGGAGACGACGGGTCCGGTTCGTACCGTTTGCATGTAAGAAAGCCTATACGAGTCCGTGCCATTTCAAGGTGCAAAAGATAAACTATTCTATTTTCTAAACAATTTTTGGTCAGAAAAATATCTATTTGTAGTTTCTGAACGAGTTTTTGTGCAAATAAATATGTTTAATAAAGACACAAATTTTTGTTCCTAGAATAGAAATTCATTTAATAATAATTTAAAATTTATAGGTTGTTAGATATCGATGGACTATCCGAAAACGACCGGCTTCGATGGACGACAAACTGGTGAAATGACGGTCGACGATTGGCTCCAATGGACTGCGAATCAAAAATTGGCGGATAGCAACTAACGGTCGATGGATAGCGACCAACTTTGTGTGGCGGCAAACAACGGACTAGTGTCGGCAGACAACATACCAATGCTTGTGAACAACAATCGGCTCTAGCAGATGGCAACCGATTCCGACGGACAGCAAACCAACGATCAACGAATGGCAACCAATGTGGGCAGACAACCGTATGACACTAGGGACAAGAGAAAGAGAGTGAACGATGAGATTCTTATTTCTCTTTTTTGTTATAGAAACAGAAAAGTTGAAAATTTTAGGATGCGCATGATAATATTTATGGAGTAGAATTTCTACTTTAGAACTGCTTCTGAAACATAAATCCATTTGGTAATGCAACTTATGAAGCATAAATCTGTTTGGTAATGCAACTTATGAAACAAAAATCTATTTGGTTACACAACTTCATTCTTTTTTAACTTCTGGAGCTTTTTTTTGCTCCAAAAGTAGTTTTGGAGCCACTTGAAAAAGTAAAAATAAAAATTACTCATGGAATAGAAGTAGAAAAATTAACTTTTGATTAGAAGTTGATTTCTAGAGCAGAAGTATTGTTATGCGCGCCTTTAACTTCTTATTTATGTTTCAAATCTATTTCTAGAATATATTTTCATTTCATTAATAGAAAAATAAAATTGCGTTACAAACGGATTTCTTTTCTAAACCTATTCGAGAAGCATGTTTGAAACAGAAACAGAAATACACAATGATTATGATTCACCTCTTATCCACCTAGCTTTTTTTTTTTCGATAGAGAAGATGAGATAAATAGTCCATACACTTTCGATGTGTAATGTCATCTTTAAATTTTTTATTTATTCAATGGGATTCTTGAACTATTCCTAAATATCCGATTTAATCCCAAAAATTTTAATTTCTTCAATATAGTCATTCAACTAAATCACAAAGTCAAAACAATTCTTTGTAATTGGTATTATTCACAAATTTTCGTAATTACAATATTGCCCACTCCTTTTACTAAATCAACAAAAAATAATACATCTTTTTATTACCTTTTTATTGGTTCATATAAATATTATTGTAGTGATCTTAATTTACAATCTTTATGATAGTGAAAATATAACCTCACGTACAGTTATATCGTATTCATATTATTCTTATTTTAAAAATTTATTTTTTCATGAGAATATTTTGTAACAATATTAATTTTTCTCCAAATCTAGAATTCCAGATCTGCGAACTTCCAGATCTGAAATACCAGATCTGCAGCTAGCGATGGCAGCTCGTCCATGACCACAAGCGACGAGCGAAGAGGACTCAAAGCTGGCATCGCGGACGACGTCAGTTTGGAGTTGTGCCTCCGGATCTAGCCTGCGAACTTCCAGATCTGGAGTAAGTGATGACGACTCCTCCATGGCTGCAAGTGATGAGGGAGGGTTGGCTCAGCTTGGACAAGCAACGCCTTACCACGACCATGTATATGAACACATCTCTCTGAACAATGAAGCAAAGGAACTATCCCTCTAGGCAATGAAGTAAGCTTCCATGGCTGAATGATCCCTCTAAACAAGTTTTTATTCTTATTATTTAATTTCATATTATTATAAAGTGGTATAAGTAAAAATTGTATACCATATCAGAAATGATATGGTGATATCAAATCATTGAATATTTTCTCAAGCATAGCTTGAACCCTGTGATTCTGAACAGCTCTAACTAGAAACAGCCGATGAACCTAGAGTGCTCTCCAACTATGCTCCAGGGCACCCTTGAGCATTTCACGTGAAAAAAACAAGGAGACTCTTCGATCCATCACAACAACGTTGCCCCTTGGTGACGATCAAGCCATCGCCCATCTAGAAGCAGGGTCATTCCTTCCTTGATCAGCTCAATGTTGGGGTGTGGTTCATAGTCCCTATTGATAGGAAGACACATGGATCCCTCTCCATGCTGAACTGGTAGGGTTTCAAGGGGACAGCGTTCTTTGAATACTACAGGGCCTTTGTTGTTTAAGCATATTTTCATTGGTAGTTTGGGTTTGAGCTCATGAATTATTATTACTATATGTACTCCTTTTCGCTTGTAATTGAATGATGTAACGAGAGTTGCGAAATACTAATTATAGTATAATCATCTGCTAGAAGTAGCCCTAATTTAATGGTGAATCAGGATAAACCTTGCGTCTTAATTTCATTTTTCTCACTTTTACACTTTATTTCGTTATGATTATATGCCGAATTCCAATACAAGGTTCCTTGTTGTGGATCATTATCAAGATGCGAGTGAATTTGTTCAATGCATTGTCGATGCCACTTGACTGCTGCCATGTTGTTCACTCTCAATAGAGCTGCCAGGTCGGCCTGCAGCTAAGTGCATCAACTACCTTGGTCGTTCGACCACTCCTGTGTTCAATCTCCATGTTGAATTCAGGCCAGAAGTTCTACTTTCTTTCTTTCCTCATCGATGAAGTGTTCTCTAGATGGCAATGGAGTTTGCTGGAATTGCGCCCGTGAAAACACTCGAAAAGTTGGACCAGTCACGGTGCTTGCAAAACTGATCAGAGGCCTCTCGACTGCCAAACCAAAATACTCATATTACTCAATGTCTTCTTCTTCTTCTTCTTTTTTTTTGCATGCACACATTATTTGGTTCAGTTTAATAACACGGATTTTGCTAGCATAATAGTTTTTTAGTAACTGTGAGAATATCATAATGTTATGGGCTACAAGATCTTAAAAAGAGTGGACTCTGCAACTATTTTTAATAATTGTTATTTGTTTTTTGTGGCTCAAAATAGACTTATTAATCTTACGATCATCCAAAAACTGTTAAATAATCAATTCTCTAATAACGCACCAGCAATGGGACATGTGCAGTTGGATGATTGTGTGATGGGAAGAAAACGAGTAGTTATATCAGAAGGTGGGTGCAACTAAAAGATAATCGGAAATGTCTTTGTTTGTCCTTTCATTCTATATTGCAATTGCAAGGGTACTCTTGAAAAATGAAAACTTGCTTTTAACTAAATAATGTAGATGTAATAGATAGAGATTAAACTATCCACTAGGTAAACTTTTACTCATTTCATTCAAGAGAGAAAGGAGAGCCACAAAAATCAAAGCCCCAGCAATACTTTGCTAGGGGTGCGAATGATAAACATTTTGTTCGTAGGAACAATTCCTAGTCAAAAATAAATTTTTCTATTTCTATTCTCTGGAAGTTTTTAAGCAACGAAACACATTTAATAACGACACCAAATTTCTATTTCTTGAAATATAAATTCGTTTGATAATAACATAAAAGTTCTATACAAGCTAGTGAAGACACCAATTGGTCACAAATTGAACGCGAATCAGACGACAAAGAGGGAGGTGGAGCTAGGTCATGACAACAAAGAGGGGGAGAGAGACTCACCTTGTTGCAAATGGAAGCTAAAGTTGCGATGAGAAATGGAGCTATGGTTGCTGCGATAGACATTCAACAGTGGTGGCTAGGTTCCCTATAGGGACAGAACTAGAGCGAAGATGAGATGGAGAAGTTTGGCTGGGTCTATGCACGAAGAGGCAGGGACTCAAGAGAGAAGGAGAACGCCCGGAAAGAGGGAGGGAGTGAGCAATTAGAAGAGTTTTTATTTCTCCTTCTAATCCAAACCCGTTTGTGGGTTATATTTCAAAAATAGAAAAATGAAATTGGATTATCAAAAGGATTTATATTCCAAATTTATTTTCGAGAACAAAATAATATAAAAATAGAGAAACATGATACTTATCATACGTGCCCTAAGAAAACCAACATGATTGATTTGGGTGGCAACAGTAAAAACAAGTATCTTATAGCAGTTGTCCAGTGGAAGTCTGTAGAAATATTCTAATAATTTCGGTTTTGCCTAAAATAATTACAAATTAAAACCGTTGCATATCCATTTAATTGTAGAGTAATCTACCCCTAGTGACCATATAAAATGGAGAGGAGACCTATAAAAAATCATTATAAAATGGAGAGGAGAAAGAATCAAATCAGATTGAGATCACCTGGCAAGCTTGGGGCAGGAATTTTTTTGGGTTTTACTGATTTTAGGGGCCTTTAGGACATGTACATTTGTCAGCTTTGAACAAGACAACTTTCATTTCATTACAATCCATATCTCTGTCTTTGTCCAATATTCAAATCTCTCATCATCGTCACAAAAATGGGAATTGGATTTGTGTAAGTCATCCAGATTCGGGGTGCTTAGCAGATGAAAGGTGGTGGACCACAGCTTTTGTCTTAGTTGTAAATTGGAATGTTGTTATTCTACATCTAACGACATATTTTAAGTAACTTTTTTTGATGTTTCATTCAATCGAGCCCCTCCATTATGCCTTTGGTAAGGAAAATGGGAAATGATGGCGCCATCGAGTAGCTGAATTTGTGGAGCACACATTAAGAATTTCATTTTCGATTAGTGGATAGATAATTCCTTCAAGACCACCTTTGAATCCCTTTATACAGAGATTTCACTTTTTACCGCTAGTCCCTTTCTGCCAAGTACTCTTTTCTGTAAAGGGTAAATATCGTTAAGTATTCACACACCGGTAAGATTAACACAATCACTCCAAACTAACGTGGGTTTCACAAAATATCTCATAACTTATATGCATGACATTTTTACACAAAACAACTTTTCGACTCAATAAAACCTCAAACAAGTACCTTTGACCCAAGAAAATCTTCCATTGAACATTTCGTCTAATATCTTGTCAAAATTCATGCTTTTCAATACACATGTGTTGACACCTAAATTTTGACTGTACTTTTTAGACATTTATTTTGCAAAAAAAAATCATAAATTCTTTTTAAAATTCTTTTTAAAAAAATAATTAAATCATTTTTATATTAATTTTAAGCATTCATGCATGGCATTTGCATTTAATTGCACCAACGGCAAGAAAATGTGCTCAAACTGATAGGCGATTGGACCAAACCTATCGGATTATTTTTGGCAATAGTAAGGGAGTATGTGCCGAATTTTTAAGGGCTTTCGGGCCTATTCTTGGGTATAATTCATCTTATTCAAGTTCATTAATTAGAAAAGGATTTATTTAAATATCAAATTATTTGTGAAAAAGCCTAAATTGAGCCAAAAAATGCGCAAGATGGCCCATACATGATTAAAATTTTCAGCCAAATTCTTCATGCTAGAGCCGAAATTTTGAGCCATTTTAAAACAATTAGGCCCTTCAAGACTTAATTAAAATACTGATTTTAGTTAAGGGTCTCTTTTACAAAATTCAAAAAAACTTAGGTACCTAACTTGCAAGCCTATGTCTTTATAAACAACCCTAAGTCTAGGGTTTAAGGTGTGTGCAATATTGCTTAGAATCTTTTCAGAGCAACCTTGAAGATTTTGGGAGTATGAAGGGTTTCCCCTTCAATCGAGACTCTCCTCCTTCGTGCGCTGCCCCCTTTCAGCCAGTGCACATCAACTCGTCGATCCGCTACGGCTACTGCTTCCCACGTGCTGCTGCCTATCGTAACTCAATCTCGAAAATGATTAGGCTAATAAATTACTAAGCCTCCAAAGTGGGCTTAGCTGGGGCCCTCCTAAATCTATACCAAAATCACAGTGCGCTATCGGATTCGATCTTAATGTAATTGGGTGGCATGTGTAAAGTGTACATGCAAAAACAATCACCATTGGTCTTTGAAGAAGGCAAGTCGAAACCATTATCAGTAGTGGGGAGATGCCATTTGACTCTACGCAACTTGAGATTAAGGGTCCGAGAACTTGGTTATACCGGTGTTTCCATCGATGCCATTTTCGGTATTGGAATAGGGTGTCTTTTTTAAGGGCTTTTTACGAAAATAGGGTAAAAAATTTTCGTTTTTACCTATTTGGTTTGCATGAAAAAATTTTATGGAAAGGGGGCTCGGTCGGCACTTGGAGCGCCGAACGGCCCAAAAAAAAAATTTAATAATTTTTTTTTTTCTCATATGAACTATCCAACAGCCGGCCCCCTTTCTCCTCTCGCCCACTCTTTCCGATGTGCCTTTTTTCCTTGTTTTTCGCTGAATTTCAGAATCTTATTCCGAAAGTTCACGCGAAGCCTCTCTTTTCAGAAGTAAATTTCTGAAACTTCACGTGAAGTTTCAGAAGCCACGTGAAGTTTCAGAAATTTACTTCTGAAACTTCACGTGAAGTTTCAGAATAAAGATTCAGAAACTTCACGTGAAGTTTCAAAAGCAAATGAGACTTCTGAATCCTTCAATTCTATTAAAGACGGAGAGGGAGAGAAACTCTTCGGCCATTTTACGAAGACAAAGAGAGAGAACAGAGAGCAAATAGAGAGAAAGCTGAGAAAAAATCGAGAGAAAATCGATAGAAAAAAAAGGATTTGAAAATTAGTCGTCAATTTCGATCGTCTCCATATTTGCAGTCATTTATTCCTCAAAATTTTCTCGCATCGAATCAGGTAAGATTTAACTTTATGATATGTTTTCTTTTGGCATTTGCGTTTTTTCTTTCGTTGCATGTAATAGTAATTTTTTTATACGACAGAGAAAATAGAAGAGTGGAAGTATAAACTTCAAGAATCTCGACACACGCACGATATTTGTGTTAAGGTAATGCCTATATTCTTGTTAAAACATGATATATTTAGTACCGTGCATACACTGTTTCGCTGTTATATTGGGATGTGTACATGTTGTTTAGTCCGAAAATATCTTATTTTTTGTCTACATATATGTCTATTTTGCACTAAAAAATATCTTATTTTTGTGCTATTCATATCTCTGTTTTGCATACCGATATATGTGTCACGAAAGATTTTGTGCGTAATAAGCCCGTATTTTATCATGATTTTTGAAATTTGGAGGGTTAATTGGATTTAATTTTCAAGATATTGAAATAATAACTGAATGTACATGTTTAACGAAAAAATTTATGGGAAAACGTTAGTACCGTAGGAGCTGGTAATTAGATCGGACAATGTAGATTTGATCTTCGGTTAAATATGAGTCGTTGTAATTTGTTACCTAAGGTAACGAACGTGGACAATCCTTGACCATATAAATTATTTATAATAATAAAAGTTATACGAAAGAATAGAAAAATTGAAAAAGAAATTGGGAAAAATAATTTAAAAAATAAGAATATTCAAAAATTTTGTCAATTTATTGCTAAAATATCTTCTTTTAGCGCTACAAATATCTTCATTTTGCATGTCGAGACATGTCTGAGGAAAATTTTATGCTTATTAAATCGTAATTTTTTCATATATTTAAAATTTTGTAGGGTTAATTAAATATGATTATTAGAATATATGTATTAATACGATCTGTTTGTAATAATAAGAAATTTCTAGATAATACAAAAAATTAGGGAAAAATGAAAATAAAAATAATCCTAATTATAAAAAATGCACAAAACTCTATTGTGAAAGTTTCAGTTCAAACTCACGTGGGTTTGGGCCGGCTCTTCGAGTTTGTGAGTGGGTCGAAGTGGCCCAATCTGGAAAATTAATAGGAAAAAGAGAAAAAATAAAAGGAAAATTATATTGTAAAAGAAAAATAATAATAATAGATAATATTAAAAATGGAAGCGACGTTGTTATTTGATCTAGTTGATCTAGCCTGAAAATTTTAAAAAATATTCAAAAATTAAAAAATATGAAATCACATAAAAATTTGAAAATCACAAATCGAAATCATAATATTTTCTGAAAAATTAGGAAACATTCCACAAGAAAAATTTTGAAAATCTGAAAAATTACAATTTCATCAATTAATTGACTAGATATTATTGTTAATGATTTTGGCCTTTCATTCTTTTGTAAATAATAATGGTATCACTTATCTATAAATATTTTCAAAGAATACATAATTTCGTAAATATTTTTGTGACCCTATTTATTTCATTTATTATATTGAACCGACCCGGTTTGGAAAATGAATAGGGAAAAGAAAGAAAAAAAGAAAAGGAAAAAGTAAATTTTAAAAGGAAAATAATAATAACAATAGATAATATTAAAAATGGAAGCGTCGCCGTTATTTGGGTGAAACTCCTGGGTGCCCGTGTTCGGTTGATCTAGTTGATTCGACTAGAAATAATAAAAAATAAAAATTAGAAAATTAGAAATGATGATCCAAATCATAAAATTTTCTAAAAAAAATAGGAAACATTCCACAAAGGAAAATTTAAAATCTGAAAATTTAGAATTTCGTCAATTAATTGATTGTTGATGATTATGTTCCTTCATTCATTTCTAAATTCGTAAATATTTTTTTGACCCTATTTATTTATTTTATTATATTGATAGTTAAAATGTTCATTTCTTAATGCGTAAAGAAAAAAATTTATAAAATTTTACATGTAAAATAATTTGTAAATTGTTTGTGTTAGCAGAATGTCTACATCTTTTGCGACTGTACAATGGGGAGGTACAATAGTACGAAATCAATTTGGATATGATTATGAAGGTGGACATGTGCTATGTTTGAGTTTGGAATATATCGACATTTGATGAATTGCGTAATACGATTGAGCATGAGTTGAATGTAAGAGAAAATCAGTTTATTGCCAGTGTGATGTTTAGACAACCGATCGGAACAACTGGATATGTGATGTTTAACATTGTGAATGTGCATAACGATAGCATCGTTGAGAGAATCCAACAGTTTGCACATTTGACCGGTTATATGGGGTATCTTCAGTTTTATGCTACTGTTGATGAACACCAACCGATAAATGATTCAATTGGGGAAGGTTCCAATGTCGGTGAAGATAAGGCAAATGTCGATAATCAGGACATGCATCACGATGATACTGCTGTGGATAATGATGACGACGATGATGATGATAGTGATGAAGAAGATGATTCATGGTTGGGTAGTGACGATAGCGATGAAGAAAATAACGAAAGTGGCGATATGGATACTTACTACAACAGCCATTGTAGTAATCCCATTTTGCCGTTGGTACATCCACCGCCCTATTCAGAGATTGACTATGATATGATGCAAGTTGATACAAGAACCAAGCCGAGCCATATGTTGTTTGATCCAGCCAATGAATTTCGTGTTGGAATGGTATTTCCATCACGAGATGCAGTGCAGTTGGCTGCGAAAGAATATTCTCTATTGAGAAATCATCACTTCCGCAGTGAAGAGACAAAGAGAGGAAAATATGTTATCAAATACGGTAATCCAAACGAACCGTGTCATTGGAGGCTCCGTGCATTGAATAAAGCGGGTGACCTGTTTTGGAAAATAACTAAATACAATGGGCCACACACATGTCGTAATCCGCAAATGTCAACAGATCATCGGCAACTTGATCAGAAATACCTCTCCACCCAGGTAGAAGCAATGGTTGCCGCCCAACCAGATATAAAAATCAAGCCACTAATGGCGATGATTAAAGATAAGGTGGGCTTCCAACCTACTTATCGTAAATCTGGTTAGCTAAACAAATGGCGATTGCCAAAACTTTTGGAGGATGGGATGACTCGTACGGTCAGTTGAGAAAGTACATGAATATGACGAAACTAGTGAATCCAGGTTTTCGTTTCGTGATTGAGGATTACATGAGCCAAGATCAGAGTTGCAAGATTTTTAACCGGATGTTCTGGACTTATAAACAGACGATTGAAGGCTTCAAAAGCTGTCGTCCCGTGATTTTTGTTGATGGAACATTTTTATACGGCAAATATCGAGGAACGCTCCTATGTGCAGCCTCATTTGATGGAATAATCATATATTTCCATTAGCATTTGCAGTGGTCGATCGGAGACTGTTGATGATTGGTCTTGGTTTATGGATCTGCTGCGGATACATGTCACTAATGGCCGAGATGATATTTGCGTAATATCGGACAGACATATCGGGATTCAAAAAGTAATGGAGACGGATGGTGGCGTCCTCCACATGACCATCATAGATTTTGCATTCGGCATATTGTCAGCAATTACAATAAACACTTCAAAGATGCCGAAGGCAAAAGAGCTATTCAGATGGAAGGTAAAATTTCTAAATTACGTAATTTGAGAAAATTACTTATTTATAAAATTGTGTGATAAGTACTTATTATTATTGTAATGTACAGCTTACGAGAACAAAAGCGAAAGTTTCTACACATCATGAACCGAATTAGGAATTGCATCCACAAACAGCTGAATGGTGTGATCAGATTCCTTGGGATAAATGGACAAAAGCTTATGATGAAGGAAAGAGATATGGAGTGATGACGACAAACTTAGCGGAATCGGTTATGGGATGCTGAAAGGATTTCGTGCGCTGCCTATAAAAGCTATGGTAAATAAGATATTTTATCAATTGGTCCAATATTTTGATACGAGAAGAACTACATACAGGCACAAAAGGTGGAAGGATGGATATATACTCAATATGCGGGCATCATTCTCCAGAAAAACATTGAAGCTGCAAATAGGCATGAGGTTACTCGGTTCGACTCTGATGCCGGAATCTTTGAAGTTAAAACTGGATATGATAGATCCAAAGAATGGGGGGTCACAAACACAAGGTTGAGCTAAATTGCGAAGATGCACATGTGGGAAATTTCAAGAGATAAAAATTCATGTTCACATGTGATCGCAGTGTGTCAGAAAGATGCAATTGATTACAATACAATGGTAGATGAATTCTACACTTTAGATAGAAACTTCAGTGCTATCGGTATATGTTTCATCCATTGGGGGATCCAGATTACTGGCCTAAACTTGACGAGCTTCCATTAGTGGCAAACTCGAACCGTATTAGAAAGAAAGGAAGACCCCGTGCATCACGCATACGTACTGAGATGGACTGGAGTACCCCGAGAAGTACTGATTTGACTAACCATTGCAACTACTGTGGAAAATCAGGACACAACAGTCAAACTTGTGCATACAGATCGGTTTAAGTTCTTTACCCTTCTAAGTTGTCCTGCCTTCAATAATTTTCTTATTTTTGAAAAAGTATATTATTTCCACCTTTTTTTCGGCCATAATTGACATTCGTATAATTTTAATTGTTATCTATTCATTTTCAGGAAAGGATTGAGGCAAATGCCGATGGATGGTTTCCTTCTTCAAACCTTAAAAGAAGCTATGTATGAGTTGACTTTATTTTTGAAAGCTGTATTCAGAGGCTCGATAGCAGATCTAGCTCATTTGTATTTTCATTGTGTAGTTGCTAATGTCATTTGTGGGAGCTCTCATTAAGAATGAACCTGACAAAATATTTGTGTAATATTTTGTATGTGTTTTTTGTTGTTGCTAAT
>JAGVVM010022654.1:0-20091 GCA_019149425.1 Psidium friedrichsthalianum | reverse complement strand
GGGCCGGTTAAATAATTCCCACCCGAAATCGGGAACCGAACCGATACCCGCCAGTTTTGGAAATTGGAACTAGAAACCGAACCGTACCCACCGGTTATGATCCAAATTAGCCGATTGGGTACGGTCCGGTCCGGTTTGGTTGGATTGTGGTTTTTTTGCTCACCCCTACTAACGATGATTTGGACGAATGATTAATGGAAGCAGATTTGGAACTAAATAAAAGTTTGTGACTTTTTATGAGACAAAGAGAATTTAGGATATATAAATTGAAACTGGACATAAAGCTGGAGTTTTTCTACGAGACCAAAAAAAAAAAAGACTTAGAGTAGAATTGAAACTTGGCTTAAAGTTAGGGTGGAGTTGAAACTGGGTTAAGTTTTTAAGGATACTAGGCCTAAGAAAAAGTGGGCAACTTAATGCTGAGTTCCACCGTAAAATACAAGTCCCGACACAACTATTATATTGTGATTGATTTTCACTGCCTCATCTCTTGTCTCGCGATGAAACTAAAAGCAAGCAACGTGGCGGAAGACTTTGACTTTTGCTTTCCTCCCAAGTCTTTTCTTCTTTTTTCGCCTTTTCCTTTCGAGTGGTCTTGCCGGCTTTTGCCTTTTATCCTTTTCTTTTCGATTAAGCAAAGCAAAGATGGCGGAAGACTTTTTGACTTTGCTTTCTCTCGGTGTTGCGAGGTCCTCAATGACGGTCACCCGACGCCCTCGTTTCGTATCCTTTTTCTGGGCCCCGCCCACTGATTGTATGACGAGGTTTGACTTGGAAGCAGGTATCCGCATCGGACGGCTGAGGATGATTCAATCAGGAGCGGGAGCAATTAGAGTGGGGCCATCGGGGGATTAAAGGCCCGGATCGAGGCATGCTCAGATGCTAACACGTGTGATAGTTAATCGGGAAGCTGTAGTTTTGATTCTTCACGTTAGCGTTAGAATGACATGCACGTTACGCGGTTAATCATGTGATCGGTTGATAACATATATTAGCATGGTAAAGAGAGAGTTCAGCATGTAGTTAAGGATTTTCGCCCGATGAACATCGCCGCAAACGTCCAGAACTCAGAGTCATACTTGATGCAGATGCAAGCTATGATTGGATTTTTTAAAAAATTATTTCTAATATGATTACAATAAAGAAAAGCTCAAAAATCATCATCGCTTTATATCACTTATTTTGCTTTGTATCCTCTATCTTTAAGTCTCTGACTCTCTAAGTTTGAATTTGTTGTTAAACATTTGGGACATAGAAATTTCTAGGATGACAGACCCATCGATTGACCAATGGAAACTTCTACGAAGCTTTTAGGGTGACTCGTAAAATGCGTTCTATTTTCTCGACGTGCCTTTTGATGGATGAGAATTTCTTGAACAATTTCGTACCCCACGTGCCATTTTCTATTCAAACCTTCATCTTACATCGTGCGAAAACCAAATACATGACTATTATTTTTTTTTTTTTGGTAACCGAGGTTTCGGGCGGCCGGCGAGCTTACGCTCAAACTAGCGGTGAAGCCCGACTAGGACGTGACTATTAATTGTTCTTGCTATAAAACTAAAAGTTTCTTACTATGTGACCAATGTGGCCCACTATAGTATCATGACATTTAAAGACCAAGCAAAGTCGTGCACCAAATATTTCTCCATTACCCATAGTTAAGATGTTGGATGTGCCTTATTAGCTAATTAAGTTCATCATGCGTAGTATTATGACATTTCTATCTTGTTTGTCTGTGCACTAAGAAAACCATAATAGGAGCATAGCTAGGATTTTAAGTTAATACTTACCACTTAGTGGGCCTTTCACATTATTAGGTTATGTACATAGATAATTCTAGTTGATTTTTTTATTGTTGAATGCATGGGGTTGAAATATAATGCCATTCATCTCGTCACTCATCCAAGACAAATGGCACTTTCGTAATAAAATTGCTAAACGAGACTCTTATCTTAACAACGACACCGACGCTCCTTCGCTCCCTCACTCTCCTTCCTTTCCCTTCGTATCCTGTGCAGTGCTGTCATTCTTCAATTCTCACGTATTCACGCACTCCCTCAGCCTCTTCAACTCCTCCCGCTCTTCGCTCCGCCCAAAACATGGTGGTTTCCGGCGAACGCCGTAAAATACAAGTTTTGATACAATTATTATATTATGATCGTTCCTCATTGCGTGTTACTTGTAAATTGATTTTATAAAATATTTTCACGATAAATGACAGTCTCTCATCTCCCAATATAAAGAGTGTGCATGACAAAATTTTTGTTCTAGAAATAAAATTTGATTTCGATTTTTGAAGAGAAGTAATTTTTTTTTTTACTTTTTTTAAGTGACTTTAAAATTTTTTCTCGAGCAAAAAAAAATGATCTAAAAGTATAAAAACAAAGTCTTGTTCCCAAATAAATTTATGCTTTACAAATTATGTTAGCAAATGAATTTATGTTGAAGAAGCACTTCTGAAGCAAAACGTTTACTCAAAAAATATTGTGATGCGTTTGCCTAAGCAAGCAACGTGGTGGAAGACTTTGACTGGCTTTTCCTCCCAAGTCTTCTCTTCTTTTTGCCCTTTTTCTTTTGAGTAGTCTTGTCGGCCTTTGCCTTGTCCTTTTCCTTGCAATTAAAGCAAGCAAAGATGGTGGAAGACTTTTTGACTTGCTTTGCCTCGCAAGTCTTTTTTTTTTTTTTCTTTTGAATAGTCTTGTCGGCTTTTGCCTTGTCCTTTTGTTTGCAATTAAAGCCAGCAAAGATGGTGAAAGACTTTATGACTTGCCTTCTCTCGTTGTTGAGGATGATTCCATCAAGAGCGGGGTAGTTTAGCATATAGTTAAGGATTTTTGTCCAACGAACATTGTCGCAAATGTCAAGAACTCAAGTCATACTTGATGTAGATGCGAAGTCTGATTAGATTTCGTAATTTTTTTTTCTAATTTAATCAAATGAAGAAAAATTCAGAAATCATCTTCATTTTTTATTCAGATTTCACTTTACACCCTCTATTTTTAAGACTATGAATCTTCGATTTTAAATTAGTTACTAAACGTGTGTGCATGGAAACTCCTAGGATATTGATTGACTAAACGAAACTTTCACGAAGATTTTAAGGTGACTCGTTAAATTTTTCAACACATCTTTTGAATGAGACTAATGGACAAGAATTTCATGAACAATGTACACTGCATACCCTTTTATTATTCAAAACTTCATTTTTAATCATATGAAAACCAAAGATATTGACAATTAATTCTTCATGTTACAAACCGAAATTTCCTTGCTATATAACAAATGGCACCACTATGTGATATTTTAAAATCAAGCAGAGTCACATATTAGATATTTCTTGATCATCCATAGTTAAGATCTCGGATCCGCCTTATGAGCTAATTAAGTTCATCATGTATAGTTTCATGACAATACTCACTTCTAACTTGTTTCTCTATGTATTAAGAAAACCAAAATAGGAGCATAGCTAGGATTCTAAGATTGCATTGTCGACTCATGCATGAACCAGTTAATACTTAGTCGGCCTTTCACATTTTAATAGGTTTTCATCTCGAAAAACCATTTAAATACACATTCTCTCAATTTAAATTCTGAACCCCACCACTCTCACTTTTCGCAATTTATCACCATCGCCCGTCCATGCAACCGAAACAAAAGTCACTCATCCAACGCAATGGCACTTTCGTAACAAAATTGCTAGACGGGAGTCACGGGACTTTAAACAACGCCATAGAAGATCCTTCACTCTCTCCCTGCACAGAGCTCCCTCATTCTTCATTTCTCATCCATTCACGTACTTCCTTTGCCTTTTCGACTCTCTCGCTCTTTGCTCCGCTGGATACATGGAAGTTTCCGGCCAGACCTCGAAGAGGCGCAAAACGCTAGCGAAAGAGACGGATTCGCCAGCATCTTCCGGGGCTTCCTATGAGGTTTTTCTGAGTTTTCGAGGAGCGGACACCCGTCATCAATTCACCGATTTTCTTTACCGTGGCATGTATGATGCTGGGATCCTCGTCTTTAGGGACAGTGAATCCCTCCATGTCGGTAAAAGGATCGGCGATGAACTTCTGCGTGCAATCGAGAACTCCAAGATCTACATTCCCATCTTCTCCAAGAATTATGCTTCGAGTCACTGGTGCCTCCGAGAGCTCGGACACATGGTTGAGTGCACCTCCAAATCGAACGGGAATAAAGAGATTTTTCCCATTTTCTTGGACGTGGAACTTGATGATGTCAAGCTCAAAACAAAATTATACAGCAAAGCTTTTTCGAAGCACCAGAAGAAGTTTTGCACTGAAGTTGACTCATGGAAAGAAGCTCTTTTTAAGGTGGATGAGATAAAGGGATGGAATTGGAAGAAAGATGAAAGGTAATAAATGTCTTAAACTTTTGTAATATCTTCTATAGATTTCCTTTTCTTCTCTATTCAATTTATTTGAGGTGTTGCTGGTGAAAACGTAGCTTATTGTTTTATTGTTATTTCGTTCTTTTCATTTTTCTCCCTTTTTCTAATTTTGTTTCATTTTTCACGGTTTTTAAGAAAAAATAGATATTTTCTAAAAATTTGAGATTAAAAAAAATATGTTAATCACATAAAAATCATGTGCATTGCACATGCTAATCACAAAATTAAGAGACAATTAACAGTTTTAACAAAATAAAAGTGCTGGATATATTGTGTAACAGTTGAAAGTTTGGTAGTAAATATGTACCACACGAAATTTAAGGTGATTTTGTGTAGTTTTCATAAGTATCGAAGGAAAATATTAGAAGTTAAAGGGGCCAGTGGACATTTAAGGAATATTAGAATGAAATGGTCACTAGAGGTGAGCGGTTTCAGGTTCCGTACAGGTTCTACCTGGAACCTACCCGTCTATACAGTTCCTTATTTTGTGGAACCTGAAACCTACCCTGCATATCTTGGAACCTAGAACCTACCCCGTCACAGGTTCCAGGGTCGGTTCCAAGTTCCACCCAGGTTCCACATATATTCTTAATTGAACGATTATAGTGAATAATCATATTTAATGACCATCACATACTGCTAAAATTCACTGACCACAACTCATATTTAGAGACGAAAAATATGAAACATTAACAAAGTAAAAGTCTTAATGATAAAGTGGTTCCGGATTACACACTCAACATTGGATATTATGGAATATCGCAGAATGACACAAAGATATATACTAAGAAAAAATATAAAAACTTACTCCAGGTTCCAAGTTCCACCTACCTAGAACCTGAAACCTACCCGTCAGAACAGGTTCCTTAATTTTTGGAACCTGGAATGTACCCTCCATACCTTGGAACCTGGAACCGATCGGTTCCATCGGTCCGGTTCTTCAGGTTCTAGGTTCTACCCTGGAACCATGCTCACCCCTAATGGTCACTTACAAACGTCTAGATTATTTTGTGTAACCTCTGCAAATTGCAAGGGCAATTGAGTCACTTGGGGAGTAGTTTTGAAATAGAAAACACATTCCTAACATGGTTGTTACGTTGTTGCAGCCAAGCAGATTTGATAAAATCTGTAATTGGAACTGTGTTGGATAAGCTGAATGTGGGAAGTAAAAAACTTGTGACTGAAAATCTAGTTGGAGTTGATGATCGTGTGGAAGCTCTAATCAAAATGTTGGATGTGGGATCTGAAAGCATACAATTTCTTATGATCCACGGAATGGGCGGGATTGGCAAAACAACACTTGCCAAGTGCATCTTCAACCGACTGTCCCCTGACTTCAGAGACTGCAATTTCCTTTCAGACGTTCGAGAGTCGTCACAACGCCATGGTATGGTATATTTGCAAAAACAGTTGCTATCCAAGTTCCTTGATTCTTGTTCTATCCCCGAGCGAATTCATGACACTGATGAGGGGATCAATATGATCAAGAGAGTTCTTGGCAATAAAAAAGTTCTGATTGTTTTAGATGACGTGGATGGGAAAGAGCAAATAAAAAATCTAGCAGGAAAAGGCGATTGGTTCGGTTCAGGCAGTAAGATTATCATAACTACTAGGGACCAAAGTGTCCTAAGGATTGTGGGAGAAGTAAGCAGTGAAGGCCCCGTAGAAAAGTCAACAAAAGTTTCGACTTACGAAGTATGTCAAATGGAGTTCGATGACGGTCTTAAGCTTTTCAGTAGACATGCCTTTAGAAGAGACTTTCCCCCGGACCATTATGTCTCCCTTTCGAATGAGGTTGTCTCCACTTTGGGAATGCTTCCTTTAGCCCTTGAGGTTACAGGTTCATCCCTTAACAATGAGCCGAAAGAATTATGGGAAGCCACATTGAAGAAGCTAAGGGATGCTCCTCACAACGAAGTCCAAAGTAAATTGATGATATCTTATGACAAGTTAGATTACGAGCAAAAGCAAATATTTCTGGATATAGCTTGTTTTTTGTTAATGTGGATAAAACAAACCCTTTTTACATGTGGGATGCTTGTGAATACCGCCCACATGTTGCCATTAGGGTCCTCTTTCTCAAGTCCTTGATAAAAATCAAGGATGATAATACTTTTTGGATGCATGACCAAGTGCGGGATCTCGGAAGGGATATCGTTTGTCGGGAGAATCGCGAAGATCCTGCTGAGCGTAGTAGAGTGTGGAATCCCAAGGAAGCTTGGAGCATTCTAAAGGGGAAAGAGGTATAAAAATGGCAAAGAAATTTGTTTTCCTATGAATTGTTGCAGGCTATTCTTCCAATTGTTTGATTTTGACCTTCGCTTGTGGACTTCTTGGTGTTTGCATTGTCAGGGGGGTAGGAAAATTCAAGCACTGTCACTTGGATTTAGTGGCATTCTGACGGATGATGAGTTTGCTAATTTACGAAAGTTGAGGTTCTTTCAAGTGAATGGGGTGTCCCTTGTTGGACACTTCAACAATCTTCTCCCAAGATTAACATGGCTTTCTTGCCATTATTGCTCTTTCGAGCTTGAGACAAAAAACTTTCATCCGGCTAATTTAGTCGTTCTTGAACTTTTACACAGCTATATTTCGGAGGATAGTATTGACTGCATCAGAGTATGACACGAGTGGACCATCCTTGTATTCGTAAATCATTTCTTTTCAGTTTTTTTTCGTAGGCCATTACTCAATAAGTATATTATCTAATTGTTTTGCAGGCTGCATGGAAACTAAAAGTACTAGATCTCAAATATTGCGAAAGCTTAACAAGAACACTTGATTTATCTACGTTGGTGTCTTTGGAGAGATTGAGATTACGTAATTGTAAGATGATAAATAAGCTTCCAGACTCCATTGGGAAATTACAATCATTGATCGAGTTGGATTTGTCATGGACATGTATTGGTCACCTACCTGATTCGATTGGCAATTTGAAGCAACTGACTATACTAAGGATGATCTACACAGAGATAACAAATTTGCCAAGTGCTATCTGGCTGTTGGAGAAGCTTGAAGTGTTAGATGCCAGTAGATGTTTGAAGTTGACCGGCGAAATCCCTGAAGAAATTGAGAGACTTTCCTGTTTGAGAATCCTGAACTTGTCACAGACCTGCATATCCCGATTACCCACGACAGTGAATCGCCTCTCCCATCTCCAAGAACTTTATCTGGACCCATCTCATATTGAACAATTGCCAGAGCTTCCCCCTAGTTTGACTTTTCTGGCATGGAGTTACTGCATTAAGCTAGAGAGTGTCATTCCTCTTCCTACTAGCCTCGGCACCATATCTCAGCTGAAAACACTAGGATTGGCCTCCCCAATGTGCGATCCCTCCCCCAGCTCCCATCTAGTTTAAGAAAGCTAATACTTCGGGATCTGAGGATCACACAAACGCTAGATTTTTCCAATTTGGCAAACTTGTCAACCTTAGAGTTCAATAACTGTACGATGCTGGAATTCTCTGGTATATGTGTTCCGGAGTTGAAGAAACTTTACATGGATGAATGCTCATTTACAAGATTGGATGCACTGTTTCAGTTGGAAATGAGAAGATTGACATATTTGAGATTGACTAGGTGTAAGTTCCTCCCAGAAGTACTTGATCTATCGCATATGAAGAATCTGCAAGATGTGCATGTGAGTCATTGCGAGTTGTTAGTGGAGATTTGCGGCCTTGAAGAATTGGGATCCCTTTCATGTCTCAAGGTACTTGTTTGCAGCTCGATTGAAAGAATGTCGGATCTATCGAAATTGAGAAAGCTAAAGGAGCTTAGAGTAAAAAATGTCCGAAGCTAAGAAGCCTGGAAGGTCTGGAATCTTTAAAGAAGTTGACTGTTCGAGAGTGTTGTCTACGAAGCTCAGTCTTATGAGTACCTCATTTGGCCCTTACGGCAAGGAAGTTGTGCTTAGTGTAGCCATTTTATTTTCTTTTTTTTTTTTTCCTTTCGAGAAGGTTTTCTCCCGGACAAATATTGGTGATAAAGCCAAGAATATGAACAAGGCACGCTCATGTGATGCCAAAACTTTGTCCGATTTTGATCATCTTTTGAACAAATTACTTAGTTTATTGATTGTTGTCCCCGTTCTCTTTTATTTTCCTCCTTTTGTTTTTATTATATACGGGTTTCCCCACTTATGACCTATCTTGGGCATAATGATAGATTCGGGTTGATTATGATGGGGCATTTTATTGACGTGATTTGGACTATGAGGGAAAGCTTCGTAATGAAACAAAATATTGATCTTTGCACAAATACAATAAGGTGTTCAATACATCACAGTAAGATAGTTAAACAAAGTTAGCTTTCAGACAGGGATAGTTCTCTTCTCATCACTCTCCCTCCCTTATATTTCTTGATTTCTTAACTTTCTTTTAAGCCAAAAGCGAGTTTGCTCCCCTAGAAATGAAAGGCAAGAGTTCAAGGTTCCATCAAAGATTTAAAAAACAAATTGCTGAAGATGATGAATGTTTATAATCAATGAACGTGCTATTACTTGTAAGGAAGATCAACTTTGTCTAATTAATCTCTTATATATATTCAGTCCATGGTCAGCCCGCGCGCTCTTAAGGCGCTGAGCGAAGATCAACCGACATGTAGGGTGAACACACGCGAATCCACCGGTAGCCACCACTGTTCGTCGCCATCCGCCACTTCCACTGCCGTGCGAAGAGAGACTGCTTGCCCCAGTTTCTCGGTTACAATTGCCCAAGTGCTCGAGCCTCGGTTATCACTGCCTTCGCCGAACGAATCCAGTCCACGACGTTGCTTATTTTGGTTCAATCGCCACAGGTAATCAGTCTCCATCGAATTAGAGAACATTTGCTCCTTTTTCTTGTTATTTTAGGTACGAAGCAGAGGCAGAGAGCTCTAGCTACTGCCCGTGTGAATATTGGCTAATGATTTGAACTTGCTGCATTTCCTTTGTGATAACCTGGATTTACTTTTGCATCTAAGCTCCTCTTCCGTACATCACGCGCTCGATGAAATGCCCGAACTAGGTCTCTGTGTACTTGATTCAGGCCTTGACGGAGAATTTCCTTCTCCATTACTGAATTGGTGATCGAATTTTGTCATATAGGCTCATTTTGAAGGATGTTCTTCAATCAAAAATCATGTTGGCCGAGATACCTATCATCTGTTTGATAAAATTTCCGAGCTAGATCCATGCGTGTTAGGTTATGTAATGCTGGCTGAGAACGTCGTGTATAAAATTGACTCGATCCTGATGTATTTTTACCGAGTTCATATTAAACTGAATCGATTGCTATATTCTTATGCTTATTCCTAAACTGATTCGGTTTAGATGTTCTTTGAATCGATTGACTTTGATTCCGACGTTCTGCAAAATTTGCTGATAATGTCCATTATATTGCGAACACGGAATTTCTGAATTTGCTCGCATATCATTTTGCGGTCTTTTGACTCGTCAGTGTGCTCATAGGGAAGTGTCATAGTTCTCTATGTAAATGGTGCATATGTGACTGAACCGAATTGTTCAGCGCATCGGTATTACCGATATGCTCATTATACGCGCACGTCCCAATATGTTGAGCCTAGGCCGAGAGTTCGCTGATGTAGTTTGGATGTGCTTTTGAATGGTTCATGTTATTTCGCTTGCCTGAAAGCCTTCTCCTACTCAATTTGCGGACCTTATCACATCTATTTGCACCATGTGAAGGCCTGTTTTGGGCGTTTCGAGCTTACCATGTATGATTTCGATTGGGTTTTAACACCTTCAGTTTTCCGGTGAATGCATCTGGACTTATTTGAGCATATCCGATCCTGCTTTCCTTATGCGCGAGCCTGAGAACTTCTCTATTTGACGTCAATTTGTTCTTCGCCCATTTACTTCATATCTTAATTAGTCACATTGATACATGATGTCTATCATAGTCTGTGTTAAAATCAATTTATATCTCATGATACCTTGCTATTCATTGCTCGTTCTTGGTATGATTGGGAAGTAGATATTCCCACCTGCGGACCTTTCGAGCCAAAAGTGGGAATATATATGTACAGTGTCATACCATTTCTTTGCTGGTCACATAACAGGAATTGATTCATTTGAACCTTATGTCAAATTACCCATAATGAATTGCATTTCCTAGTAATTTAGGACGTGTCTAATCACACATGTACGTGTCATTTGAGCCGTTGTTACCATTTCTTTGCTGGTCATTTGTGGGACATGAATTGATCCCAGGTTCATTTGAACCTTATGTCAAATTGCCCATAATGTTGCGCTAATATTAGTTGATTCCCTAGTAATTTAGGACGTGTCTAATCATCAATTGCGTGGCGAAGAGGTGATAACACGATATAAATTGCTAGTAAGAGACGATTGAGTGTGATTTTGAGGGTTCTTGGCTGATTTAGTCGCTAATTGGATAATTCGCTAGCTTACACATAGGAAGAGTCTATCTTAATTAAATAGACAGAACGCATATGTCTTACTACAAGTCAAGAATATGTGCTTCGAGGACGGTCCGGTTGCAGATTCTTGTCCTCCAATTTGATGTTAATTAGACGCAACAAGAAAATCACCCTGTTTTGCATCCAAGACCATTGATGCTTTTGATGAAATTGAACATCCATATGACAACTTGACGACAATGGATCTCCGACGTTCATTTGATTCCAATTAGTTTTAGCTTTTAATCTGAGTATTGATGATATATACTAGAGTTTTATTCTTTACGGGTTTGTACGACGACAAAGCAGCATTTGAGAAGCTGGTAAAATTCTTCATTGATGCGGTGTTTTACTAAAAAACTTGTAGAATTATCAAAAAAAAGTTGGTAAGTTACCATTTTAGTGGGAAGTGGTATTTTATATTATCGGCAAATTACTCATTACACTTGTAGAATTACAGAGGAGTTCGTAATTTCCTAATTTATTTGAAACTGGATAACTTACTGATTTATTGAGAAGCCGGTAAATTCCTTATTGATGTGGTATTTTACTAAAAACACTTGAAAAGTTACAAGAAGTTCGTAAGTTCCCATTTTGGTGGAATACATCGGTAAATTACTAATTATACTTGTAACATTAAAGAATAGTTGGTAATTCCTTAGTTTATTTGGATGTCTACATAATCATAAAAACGATGGTAACATACTATGGGCAAGCCATGATCTTGTACACCCAAGACTAAAAATAATCAGCCACTTTAAAGCGATTACGTGCCTCGTTGTGAGCCTACGTTTCAGACATGAGGGGACGTTTTAAGACATCGAAGAGACAATCTCACTTAACTAGGCAAAACTTTTATGTCTTACTACAACTCAAGAAAATGTGCTTCAAAGACGGTCGGATCGCTGCTTCTGCTCGTCCATTTTGATGACAATCAGACGCAACAAGGAAATCATCATGTTATTAGCGAAGATGATCGATGTTTTTGATGAAATTGAACATCCGTACAACAACTTGACGACAAGGGATCTTCGACATTCACATGCTTCCAATTAGTTTTAGCTTTCAATCTGAGTGCTTATCTAAACGTGGGTTTTATTTTTATTGGTTTTGTATTGACCTAAAAATTTAAAATTCTTAGGTTATTAGATTATTAGGTCAATCATTTGACTAACAGAATTCGGACTCTCCCAAAATCTGCCAAATCACAACTTATGTTCAATTTCATGTGAAATTTATTTTGAAATTGCCACTAATAATTTTTGTTAGGTCGATTAAAAACCTAGATAAAATAGCGGGATGACTATTTTATTCTACAAACCAGAGATTAAGTATTCAGGGACTTGGTTACATTAACTTTTTAATTAATGCCATTTCGGTACCAATTTCCATGAAATTCCTGATTTGGTGATGAATTTAATTTTTAGGTGTTTTTTCTTTTTTAAATGCAATGCTAATGCAACTAACCTATATGACATGGCAATTATGACATAAATGACGTACCAATTGTGCATGATATGGGAAATATTATTCTAAACTATATGCTATGCAATGAGGATGATATTTTGGGCATTTTTCATGTATTTTCGGATTTATGAAAAAAAATAAATGTAAGAACTACCATAAAGTGAAATAACATACATTATAATTTAAGAAATTGATTCCTTAAAGTCCCAACTTATATTAAATGTTATTTTTGACATGAGAAGTGCAAAAAAAAAAAATGTGATTTACCTTAAGAAAAGATGTCATCGTTTTGGTATTTCTTTTAAATTTAATTAAAAGGGAAAAACACAAAATTTGAACAAAAATAAATAATTTTGCCCATAATACACCTTTAATTCTGGAAATTCCGATTTAATTCTTAACATGCCTTTACATTAGGGACGGAAAATGAATTGAATATAGAATTACTGTCACCCTACATACACAGGACAAACTTTGAAATTCTATTTGGAATTATCAATCTGCCTCCCAAATCGAGGGTTAAATGTTTAATTCACACGTATGGGCACAATCATACCTTGAAATAGAAGTCAAAGTAATGCCTTAATGTACATATTTCGAGGGACAAGGCACAAAGAGGGCATGTATTATGAGCATAATTATTTATTTAAGTGCAAACTTTAATGTAGCATAAAAATAAAACAATCACATATGCTTGAACATGATAAATAAAGTGCAAGAAAAAAAGCAAGCTTATCCACAAGGCAACATGGCACAACAACCTCGCAATTTTTCGGGTTTATTGCCGAAAATTCATAGGCTAACTTAGCCTTGCCGCGAAAAATTCACTTCTTTCCAAAAGTATGCAATTTATACAATTTAGTCTTGAAAAAACATGTCAAATAACCCGCAAAGTTTGACAAAAGATATGTTCCAGTCAAGTTTGTCAATTCTTGAAAATATGCATAGTATTTAACCAAGTTTATCAATTAAATTGTACCTTCTCAAAATCAGATTTTTTTTTTTTGTGCAAGGTTTCCAATTTAACGATATTTAGGGAATCGAAACAATCCATCAACGACTGAACAACCTAAGGGATGAACAATTGCCGTGCCATGATTTACACAACTCTAGGTGAAGCATAGGACAATGCAACTGGCGACATACGAGGTCGGGTAAAGATGGCACGACCACGTTCGACTTAGAATGATTCAAACTTAGATGAAAAGTTTGCCCCTTTTACAAAAGAGTTTACTTCTCAAACTTGATTCCAAAACCATATAAAGTCAGAGAAATACACGAACCGTGCATGTTGCCAATCAAACAAAAATTTACCTTTTATCGAGCAAAAATCTGCACTTGCACAACCAGCGAAAACTTAGCAAAAAAAAAGTAGCACGTTTTGGACCCAATTCACACCAAAAATCGTCCCCGAACAGCAGAATTTCTAGCACAAAATAGCAGCTAGGTTAGATCTCGAATCATAACTAAAACGAGGCTGATCAGACATAGTGGCTGATCAGCAACTTGGGATGGCTCGACTATAGGTGGACAATGGCAACGAGCGACGGCCAGTAGCGCGGTGGGCGACGGTGGATGACGATGGTGTGTGGGGACGGATGAAGGACCTGATCTGGGACTGCTGGAAGGTGTGCAAGGGTGGATGGCGGCTGTACAAGGATGGATGGCGAGTTGAACCGTACGGAGGAGGGTGCTCGGGGGGACGAGTGCTTCGACCGGTGGGGAAGCTCTCGAACTCCTTTGCTTTCTCCAATGCAGCTTAGAATTTTCTAAGCAAAGTGTGAATGAATAAACCCTAAGCATAAGGTTCCTCATATAGGCATTAGAGGATCCTAATCCTAGTCCAAGTAGGTTTGCTTGTTAAGTTAGGATTTCTAATTTGAAAAATTCAGAGTTTAATTAAACCTTGAGGAGTCCAATTATCCTAAAACACCTACCAATTTTCTGTCATTATAATCTCTCATAGGCTACCCGAAATCATCAGCCCCCTTGTGGGCTATAATGTGCATTTCCGGACTCAAATCGGGCTTTAATGAATTAACAATTAATTAATTAAAGGCCTCATTTGAATAACGAGCTAAATTAAATCTGAAAAATGGGTCCAAACACCCTTAGAAATGTCGGCACACTCCATGAAGGGGCTTAACCAAATTTTCCTTTCCAATGTGGGTTCATCCGCACAATTTTTGGCTCCAATTAGGCTTTTTTCAATTAAATGGGCATTTATATTAAGCCTTTTCACAAATTAAAAATTAGGTGGGTTGAATTAAGCTCAAAAAAATTTCAATAGCCTTAATAAATTCGGCACACCCTTCCCCTAATTGCCGAAAATTCGTGACAGGCTCTAATCCAATCGCTCATTGACTTAAGCTCATTTTCGTATCGCAAATTCAAATGAATACTAATGCAATGCATGAATGCTGAAAATAAATGTAAGAAATGATTTGATTATTTTTTGCAAGAAATAAAGTTAGTTCTAATTTTTATACAATAATGAAAAAAGATTAATCAAAATTTAGGTGTCAATAACTGCCTTCTTTGAACAAAGCTTGCCGAGGTTTCGCTCAAAAACAAACTTGAGCTTGAATTTTGATAATGCAAATAATGACTGATTTTTTTGGTGGATTTTTGAATCCCAATTTTCTAATGCGATAGTATGATGCATGATACGCAAAATGTAGACAATAAGTAACAAACACTACAGCTTCTCACTTTCTATGGAGTGACAAAAGAGTTTTGCATGTGGATCACACACAAAATATCTAGGTTTTTAACCCTAAACATTTCATAATGCTGACGATTTTCCTTGATCCCCAAACTTCTTCTGGTGAAAGTAAGATTTTCAAGGTACGGGTTGCATGTATGTTACCTGAAGTTTCCCACATATGTCCAATAGCGCGAGATACGTGTAAAAAATGATTTTAGTAAATTTATCACATATATATTAGTTTAGAATTTTTATGATAAAAAAAATTTATCATAAATTTATCGTATGTATATTTATTTAGAATTTTTTTATGGTATTATTCAAAAAAAAAAAAGCGAATCTAATCTCTCCTCCTTCTTGTCTTCTTTTAGATTAGTCAATGGACGCTCGAACAAACTGAGTCCTCCCTATTCGCCCACACACCCGTCTCCAAATGTCAAAAATGCCCTCGACGGCAATTACCCATTTATCACCACCATCCATGCGACAGAGGCAAAAGTCACTCATCCAACGTAATGGCACTTCCGTAATATCATTGCTAAACGAGACCTTTTAACAACGACGCCGACCCTCCTTCGCGCGCTCTCTCTCTTTCCTAGTTTCCTGTCCTTTTGTATCCTGTGAAGAGCTCTCGTTCTTCATTTCTCACGCATTCCCGTCCACTCTCGCTCTTCGCTCCGCTGGAAACATGGTGGTTTCCGGCGAACACCGACCTCATGACGGCTCTCACCCTCACGAGCTCACCTCCAATACCCACTTCCCCAGCCTCATGCTCTACGTCCTCAGCCTCTCCGTGCTCTCCATCGCTCTCCTCACGTACCTCTGCATCCGTCTCAGCCGGACCTCGAAGAAGCGCAAAACGCTAGCGAGAGAGACTAATTCCCCTGCGCAATCTCGACCTTCCTACGAGGTCTTTCTGAGTTTCCGGGGGGCAGACAGCCGCCATGAGTTCACCGATTTTCTTTACCACGGCATGATTGAGGCCGGGATCCTCGTCTTCAGGGATAGCGAATCCCTCCATGTCGGTAGAAGAATTAGTGACGAGCTTCTGCAAGCGATCGAGAACTCCAAGATCTACATTCCCATCTTCTCCAAGAATTATGCTTCGAGTCACTGGTGCCTCCGAGAGCTCGCACACATGGTTGAGTGCACCTCCAAATCGAACGGGTATAAAGAGATTTTGCCCATTTTCCTGGACGTGGAGCCTGATGATGTCAAGCTCAAAACAAAATTATACAGCAAAGCTTTTTCGAAGCACCAGAAGAAGTTTTGCGCTGAAGTTGAGTCATGGAAAGAAGCTCTTTTTGAGGTGGATGAGATAAAGGGATGGAATTGGAAGAAAGATGAAAGGTAAACGTCTCAAGCTTTTCAACTGTCTATATGCAGATTTCCTTTTCCTCCCCAGTCAGTTTAATTGCGGCATTACTGGTGAAGATATCCATCTCGCCGATCCTATGTAGTGTAAATTGTGGTCGTAGCTACTGCCTGCTACTTCAATCGACCACGGTGGCCGATATCGGCTCTATAGCAGCGATAGCTTCCATCCATGGTGCTATTGCAGTGGCAGGGGCAGGGGCCGACGGTGTAGTGACTGAAATTGGGGAGCGGAGATAGATTGGGAGAAATCCGGATGTTTTGGAGTCTAGATTATTTTGCTTACGCGTTTCTGCAACTTAGGGAGTAGTTTAAAAATATTCTTGTTTATCCCTAACATGGTTGTTACCTTGTTGCAGCCAAGTACGTCTGATACAATCTGTAATTCAGACCGTGTTGGCCAAGCTGAATGTTGGATTTAAAAAGAATGTGACTGAAGATTTAGTCGGAGTTGATGATCCGGTAGAAGCTATGATCGAAATGTTGCACGAGGAATCCGGTGGGATACAATTTCTAGGGATCCACGGAATGGGCGGGATTGGCAAAACAACACTTGCCAAGGTCATCTTCAACCTCTTGTCTTCTCGCTTCCAAGGTTGCAATTTCCTTTCGGACATCGGAGAGTCATCACGACGCCATGGTATGGTACATTTGCAAAAACAATTGCTATCCAAGTTCCCTAATGCTTGTTCTATCCTCGACCAAATTCATGACGTGGATGATGGGACCAACGTGATTAAGAGAGTACTTTGCAGTAAAAGAGTTCTAATTGTTCTTGATGACGTGGATGAGAAAGAGCAACTCAAAATTTTAGCAGGAAAAGGTAATTGGTTCGGTTCCGGTAGTAGGATTATCATAACTACCAGGGACCAAAGTGTCCTAGTGATTGAGAGAGAAGCAACTGGTGAAGGTGCTGTAGAAAAATCTGTAAAAGTCTTGATTTATGAAGTTCGTGAAATGGAATTTGATTATGCTCTTAATCTTTTTAGTAGGCATGCCTTTAGAAGAGACTCTCCACCATGTCATTATCTCTCCCTTTCAAAAGAAGTTGTCTCCACTTTGGGAAAGCTTCCTTAGCTCTTGAGATCACCAGTGCATCCCTTAATGGTAAATCTGAAGCATTATGGGTAGACACATTGAAGAAGCTAAAGAAGCTCCTCTCATGGAGGTCCAAAGAAAATTGATGATAACTTATGAAAGGTTAGATCATGCACAAAAGGAAGTATTTCTGGATATAGCTTGTTTTTTTGTTAATTGTGACAAAACATACCCTTTCTACATGTGGGATAGCTGTGGATACTGCCCACACAATGCCATCGAGGTCCTCTTTATCATGTCCTTGGTAAAAATCAGAGATGACAATACATTTTGGATGCATGATCAAGTGCGGGACCTTGGAAGGGAAATTGTCCGTCAAGAGAATTTCAAAAATCCCTGCAAGCGTAGCAGAGTGTGGAATCACAAGGAAGCCCTGAACATTCTGAAGTGGAAAGAGGTATAATATGGGAACATTGATTTATTTTCTTGTGAACTGTTGTAGACTACTCTTGCAAAAGGATACATTAACTGCTATTAACGCTTGCAATTGTCTGGTGTTTTCCATTGTCAGGGAAGTAGGAAAATAGAAGCGCTGTCAACAGGACGTCATGAGGATTTATTTCGTGAAGATATTATTCCAAAGCTGCGGTTCTTTCAAGAGGATAGGGTTCCAACAAAAAAAGACATTATTCTAGGGCATGATGAATTTGCTGATTTACAAAACCTGCAGTTCTTTCAAGGGGATAGGGTGTCCCTTGTTGGAGACTTCAATAATCTTCTCTCCAACTTAAGATGGCTTTCTTGGCAAAGTTTCCCTTCCAAGTTTGAGGCAACAAACTTTCATCCGACTAATTTAGTCGTTCTCGACCTTTCACACAGCTATATTTCGAACGGTTGGATTGGGTGGAACCAAATTGGAGTATGATATGATTCCCACTTCTTGTATTCCTGTGTCATGTCCTTTGCCATTTTTTTTGGATAAGTCGTTCCTCAATATACATTTTATCAAATTGTTTTGCAGGCGGCAAGGAAACTCAAAGTACTAGATCTCAGCCACTGCAAAAAGTTAATGAGAACACCTGATTTATCTACATGCATGTGCTTGGAGAGATTGATTCTTCGACGCTGTAGCCAGTTATTGAAGTTGACCCATCCATTGGTGAATTACAGTCATTAGTCGAGTTGGATTTGTCATGGACAAGTATTGCTCACCTACCTGATTCAATCGGCAATCTAAAACAATTGAAAGTTTTCAGGGTGAGCGGGATGATCTGGATGACAAAACCACCAAGTGCCATTTGGGGAATGGAGAAGCTTGAAGAGTTAGACTTGTCATTCACTAGTATATCGGAACTACCCACCATGGTGAGTCACCTCTCTAATCTTCAAACACTTAATCTAGACCAATGTGATGAGCTTAAACAGTTGCCGGAGCTTCCCCTAAGTTTGACTTGTCTAACATGGACCACCAAAGCGGAAGTCGGTTCCTATGAGCTGGAGAGTCACACTACTCTTCCCACTAGCATCGAGGCCCTAACATTTTCTCGTGAAAATGTGCAATTCCTTGTCGTTTGTCTACTAAATTTTGTATGGGGTCGGAGGTACTCCATATGGAGCTTTGCAGAATTAGAAAACTGGATGCACTGTTTCAGTTGGAAATGCAAAGATTGAGGAAGTTAGAGATGCCTAGGTGTGACTTCATCCCAGAAATACTTGATCTGTCGCGCATGAAGAATCTGCAGGAGATACATCTGTTTGTATGCAAAATGTTGGTCGAGATCTGCAGCCTCGAAGAATTGGGAACCCTTTGCTCCCTAACGATCGAGGTTGCTGGTCCATGGAAAGGATGTCGGACCTATCGAAATTGAAAAAGCTAAGGAAGCTCATAGTACGACACTGTCCAAAGCTAAGAAGCGCGAAAGGTCTAAACCACTGGGAATCTCTGAAGGAGTTGTCGATTTTCAATGCTGGAGAGTTCGGGTGTGACGCCTCAAATTTGAATGTAGAACGTTCTTGGTGACATCTCTCAGGCTTTGTTGATGTCACACGATGTCCCGTTGCATAAGTTGAGTGCATCCGCACACCGACCGTGTCCGGCTTGTGTCTGGTCACTGTCGCCACCTCAAGAAATTGTGTTGGCTTGTGGATTTTTCTTTTCTAATTTTTCTTGCCCCATTTTCTTTTTCTTGTTAATTCCATTTTGTCATAGAAACTTTAATTGTAAAATTCTAATTCAGTCAATGGTGTTCTTGCTCTTTCTAGGCATCGACATATTTGCGGTTTATTTTCTCCAACTTTGGTTAAAGTTGCGTTTGCCTGAATGGAAAGTTACCGCCGTTAATGGAAATTTTCCCCAATGATACCATTGTTTGCCGACAGGGATCTTTGTCACGTTGGTGGGCACAACAATTGCACCTATTAGCCTTGCGATTTTAATATTTGGCACTTGTGCAATCCTTGGTTTGCCAAATTGTTAGTACCATTTTGACTATTATGATCTGCCCTGTTTCTGATTATTACCATTCTTTTGGCATTGATTAGAAGGTTCAGACCTTTGCAAAACAACCGCGCCAGCTTCGTGCCACTGTTTGGCCTTGCTTCATCCTCAGGAAGACGAAGTCAGCATCAAGTGACCACCATATCGTTAATGCTACTCCACCCCTCCACATCATCACAGCAA
>JAGVVM010022653.1:0-28458 GCA_019149425.1 Psidium friedrichsthalianum | reverse complement strand
CCTCATCATATTAAGCACATGCGCCAAAAATGTCCTAGTCATACCAGTACTACAGAGTATTTTATTTTCATCTCAAGTAACATTTTACTCATTAACTTTGCAACCTATTGCAATTCACTGATACTAGTGCGATATCTCACTATACCTTCTTTCATCTAGAATTGCTTAATTCAGCTCCAAGCATAACTTTATGCTACTTTTAGTTCGCACACGCTCGATTGTCTTACTAGTCTTCTCTTCAATCAAAGCTCTCAACTGCATGATCCTAACAACAACATTAAGCTTGTGTCTTAGCAAAAACATCTAGGTCCTCCTCCAGGAGGCATCTATAATGATTAGCATAAATTTTAGCACTCCTTGCAAACATTCAAATGAACCAACTCTACAACCTTCGTGACTTCTCTAACGATCGTACGGAATTGCACTCTCTGCCATTTTTCTAAGCACTTACATATATTCAGCTTCTGAACCACATAACCACAAAACAGATTCCTTTCGCTCAGACTCATCAAGCTTTTCTCACTAATGTTCCCTCACCGCATATGTCACAATTCAAATTCTCAAATAAATGCATTTAACATCTCTGTGGCGAAATTGTCATTGTCTCACCTTACAGCTCATACAAGCTACTGTGCTTAATTTCTCATTATCAACATGACACCTCAAACAACCTTCAAAACACCAATTCTGAAATATACTGACACATAAATGATCTAATGTACTTAAGGAAATCAAGTTCTTCTTCAATTATGGGACATGCCTCATTTCAATTAATGTCCTCACAATACTGCCATACATTTTGATTCTAACATCGACAACACCCATAACATTGCACTCAACGTTGTTCCGCAATTGCACTTTACCACTTTTCGTGCGCTAATAAGTAGTGAACTAGTTCCTATTTGCTATAACGTGAATAGATAACTAGATTTCATAATATATCCATTAGATGAAGAATCATCAATGATGGACAAGACAGGATCATCATCATCCAAGACATCTTTGGCAATTGTAGCAATATCATCAGTAGATGCAAGTCTAATTCCCTTACCCTTTTTGTTATTCAGCTTATGGCAATCCCTTCTAAGATGCTCCCTAGTCGTGATACCAACAGATTATAACACTAGGCCTAGATTGACTTCATCTGTTCAAGTTTCGGATTACTCCTTTTAACATGAGTACTAATTCTTCCTCTACCTTTACCTACTAAAGCAATAAGTGCAGGTTCACAAATTCTCGCCTACGGAGGTCTTCGCCTAGAATCAAATCGTGAATCTCAAAGATCAAGCTTGTTGATCCAAAAAGTTGCTAACAACAGTAATAATAGCATTCCAATTATCAGGCAACAAGGATAGTATAATTAAGGCATGTAATTCATAATCAAAGTCAATGTCATCTGATCTCAATTGATTAACAACCACATTGAATTGATTGATATGCTCAGCAATTGACGCAATTCCGCCCATCTTTAAGTAAGACAAACATAGCAATATGTAGTCCCACAATGGTTTTCTCTTTTAAGATGTCAAACGCAAAATTATGAGACAACATCAATCAAACAACGTCAAACACTTGCCTATCTAACAATGCCCAATCAGCTTGCTTCACGACTCTGGGCTCTTTCGAACAGGGATAAATGCATATTCCTCTAGTACAAATAATCCCGAATATGCATCTTTCAGAAACTAAAGCCATTCCCATCAAATTTGTTGATTTTTAATTTTTCTTCTTCCTTCATTATCGATTCGCTTTAACTCGACAAGTCTAACTCCAATACCAATTGTTACAAAGAAAAAGTAATCAAATAATAAATAAATTGAAAATCAGATTTATGTGGCTCAGTCAATGTGACCTAGATCCACACAGAGAGATGCACGAAATTTCAGTACAAATCGAGTGATATAGCGGATATTACAACCACATTCGAGTCACTCAAACACTCTCGGTGATTCTCAACTTCCAATCACACTCAATAATTCACACATTGTTTAGCTCTTGCAATCCCTCACCAAATAATATATAAATTTCATAAGAGAATATATAAATCTTACTCGCAAGATTTAATCACTTTCTTTTTTTTTTGGTCGAAAGATTTAATCACTTTCAAACACATAAATTATTGGTGTAATTTCACCCAAAAAAAAAAATCACTACAGGAACGGCACGGAGACTCACTCTGCCTCCATATCAACCACAACACACAAAGCCAATAATATATGTATGTGTGTATCTATATGAAGTAGCCGACTTCAAGATGGAAACATATATTTCGTGTAATCCTAATTGAATTCGGTTGATTCAAGTCAACCGAGTGAAACTTTCCTTTTCTATTTTACATGGCTGACTTCAACATGAAAATTAACCTTTGTGCCCTCCTCCCGCCTTTTAATTTACACCACCAAGAAGTCCATATTCTTCACTTAATTTTGGCCGAGTATTATTCGACGGGCTCAAACTCGAGATATATTTTCAGCATATAGGTTGAGCCGATGAATAAGAAAGAAATGTGTTTGAAATTATTATAAGCACGTGAAATGTCTTCGAGATCAAAATCAACTACTGTCGGGGACATCTCTGTCGCAATATTTGTGTTGATAATCTTTTAGCTTGTGACTCTAGATCGAGACAACATGTGCTCGTTTGCGGTTGATAAGATTATCCATGACAAAATGTTTGGAGGAAAAAGTTACACTGTGCTTTTGATGAATGGCTTATTTTAGAAGCAGTCCTAGTTTATAAACTATTTCACCTGTAACAAGCTGTCTTAGGATTAAACGCAAATGTGATTATGATAGTTTTAGACATGCTACGAAGTTAAGCTCAACAAAGTGATTTCGCGATAACAAAGTTAAAAAATCAATCACAGAGCTAAATTTGCAATTGAGGCTACAAATTTTTTTTTTGTCAAATCGGTTGAGATCTGATGCCAACGTTGCTACAGTTCTTGCATATAACCTCTTTAGACTACAATAGAATAAATTTTACATTGTTCTTAGCATATGATACAGACATGATCTCACAAATGACATGAAAACACAAACCGAAACGAAAAAGAAAGAAAGGAAAAGAAAGATATACAGACAAAACGGGGCCGTTTTATCAGCCCTAAGCAACTCAAAATCTTGTCACATTGACAAAGAAAACCAAGTGCCTGTAGATGACCCGGCCACAAGCTATTTTGGCGAGTTCTTGAGCCATCAACTCAAATGGAGTCATCGCATATTTCCATGGCGTCAGATGAGGTTCTGTTCTTTTTCCCTGTAGATTTTAGATGAGATTCTGGACTTACGGATCGAGTTCTGTTCACCTTCTATTGCTTTCTATTGCGGAAAACGCCAAGAGATGCGTGAATTCAAGCGCGAAATAGCGAACGATGAAAGTAAAATAAGAAACGCACGAGACGCGATATACGTTACAATATATATGCAACAGATTCCTTTTATAGCTCTTTCTAAAAAACCCTAAAAGAATATAGCATATTCCTTTTATAGCCCCTTCTTAAAATAACCTTATTACTAATTGAAAGTCAAAATATAACAAAATCTCCACCTTGACTTCAAATCTTCAAAAGAACGTTTTATCAAACGTCACAAGACCTTTCTCCCTCACCATCAAGAGTGACCACACAAGGTCACCCGCCAAACGACAGAACCGATAACGTAGATCCCTAAGCCTACGTGAGCGTACTCGGTGTAGGAAACAAGGGGATGAAAACGCCACCGATTCCGCATAAGTAACTCAAATGGCGAAAACACCAACCAAGTCCAAACAATGCTTGAACTTGGTCAAAGGAACTGGTTTGGTCAATATATCTGCTGGATTATCCGTCGTAGGCACTTTCTTCATTGTAACTGTACCCTTAGCAACCTCATCACGCACAAAGTGATAACGAAAGTCGATATGTTTTGTTCTCTCGTGATACATTGTGTTCTTGGTTAACTGGATTGCACTTTGGTTATCACAAAAGATAATGGAGGCTCCCTCCTGCTTCACCCTAAGTTTTGTAACCAAACGTTTCAACCAAAGAGCTTCCTTTGCTGCTTTCATCGCGGCCATGTACTCTGCTTCCGTGGTAGATAAAGCAACCGTATCCTGTAAAGTTGCTCTCCAACTAACTGCGGAACCACCAAGCGTAAAGACATAACCTATCAAAGATCTCCTTTTATCGAGATCACCTGCATAGTCAGAATCAACGAAACCAACAATTGAATGCCCTATATCTGTTGACACCTAATTTTTAATCTTTTTTTTTCTTTTTAAATTAATACAAAATCCATAAAAATTCATAAAATTAAAAAATCAACTTTGGGGACCTTGGTCAAGCCTAAAGAACCAATTTTGATCAAAAAATAATTTTTCATATTTTCAGTATTTTTGATATTTTTATTTTCGAAAATTCATAAAAAAATCAAGAAAATGAGAAATTACAAAATCAACTTTGGAAGCCTTGGCCAAGCTTAGGCAACCATTTTTGAGTAAAAAATAATTTTTCATATTTTTTTGTATTTTTTTAAATATATTTTTTAGAAATTAGGAAATATTTAATAAATAATAGCATTTGAGGGCACAAAAATACATAAAAATAGTCAATATTTTTCCTTTAAATCCCTTTTCATGTTGGCCATTGCAAATTTTAAAAATCCAATTCGAGGTCGTGTATTCCTTAACGAGCATAATCTCGAATCGGGCCTAAAAAAAATTCAATTTGAGTCAATTTATTTTCATTTTTCACTTTTAGGAGTTGTGACATTCTTCTCTAATATTTCAAATTTTCATCTTGGCCCAATTATACCCAGAATGACTCAATTTTACAAATAGGGCTTTAATTAAATTTTGCATTATTTTCAATAGGAAGAAATGAGCTTAAATTCAACATGCGGTAGGTGTGCCGAAAAATGTGAGGAGATTTGGACTTAAAGAAATATTTCTCCAGGGACTGAATTGCAAATACTTAAAATCTCATGGACTAGAGTACAAATACCTAACACTTGAGGGATTATTTTGTAAATAACAAAAAGAAGAGTTAGTGGAGAAATTAGAATAGAGAAGGGAAGATGGAGAAGAGAAGATGGAGAAGAGAAGATGAAGATGGGAGGATGGAGAAGGAGATGGGAAGATGGAGAAGAGGAGATGGAGAAGAGAAGATAAAGAAAATAAGATGAGAATAGAGAAGGGAAGATGGAGATGAAGAAGAGTTAGTAGAATGGGAGATAGATATGGAGAAGGGAAGATGAATATGAAGAAGAGTTAGTGGAGAAATTAGAATGGGAGATAAATATGAAGAAGAGTTAGTGGAGGGATTAGAATGTGAGATATAGATGGAGAAGGGAAGATGAAAATGAAGAAGAGTTAGTGAAGAAATTAGAATGGGAGATAGAGTTAGTGGAAAAATTAGAATAGGAGATAGATGAGTGTGTTATAAAAGGAGGAAGAAGTGAGCTTGAGAGGGGGAATTTTTTGGAGAGAAAATTTTGGATGTTTGAGAGGGTTTTGGGAGATTGAAGAAAAATTTGAGAGAAAGAAAATACCAAAAAGAGAGAGAGAATTTTGAAGATGATGGGAGTTTAAAGCTAGAGGGTTATCATCATCAATTTCTTCATCGATCGACATAAATCAAGAATTCATCCCAGATTTGAAGCTAAGTGTCCCTCTACTCTCTTTATTTTTTAGTATAAACTAGCTCAAATTTTCTACTCTTCTCCCATTTTTCCCATATTTGATTTCAGGTAGGAACCAATTATATCCATCAAGCACTTCTCATAATGCCATTGAAGCTAAGTGCCTCTTTCATTGTTCTAATTTTTAATGTGAATTAAATCATATTTGCTCCATTACTCCATTTCTCCATATTTTTATGTCAGGCAAAGGACAACTCCAAGTCAACATGGAGGTGTAAAATTGACCTTGACGAGCTCTTGAGTGCCCATTAAATTTTCAATTGATCCGTCGATGGATTTCGGCCCGAATTGTCAAATCAATTCGTTTTATTTTAAAGAATTTAAACCCCAGAATGTGAAGGGCAAAGCCCGCTCACTGGAGGTCATTTTAAATTTCTGCAATTTAAATTCCTGCACCTTAAACCCCAAAGGAGAGGGCCAAGCCAAGACTGAGCTATCCATTGGCGGTCTTTATTTATTTTTATTTACTTCCTGTAATTTAATTTTTGAATCACTAAACCCCAAAATGAGTAGCTCGCAGCACTGCACAGAAGTCGTTAACTCACTCCCTCTTTCGGCTTCAGGGAAATACTTAATATTTTGAAAATGCCAAAAACAATGTCACTCACGTATATTCCATTTAAAAAAGTGAAAATACAAAAAGAGAACACTCCACTAGAGCCTTAGGAATATACCAAGCCTAAGTTGCCAAATTAGGATATCCATGAAATTAAGGTACCGAAAGGGCATTAGTTTTAATTAACTAGTGTAACCAAGTCCCCGAACTCATAATCTCTGGTTCGTAGAAGTAATTTAGTTCTCCCGCTAATTTACTTAGGTTTCTAATCAACCTACCAAAAATGATTAGTGGCGACTCCAAATTTTAAAATCATTTGAACAAAAAACCAAAGTCGCGATTTGGTAGAGCTTGGGAGAGCTCGAACTAGGTTAGTTAATTTAATCAATTAATCTGGTAATCCATTAACCTAAAGAATGAATTTTAGGTCGCGACAGCTTGGCGACTCCACTGGGGACGTGTTCTTAATTTTTGAAAATTTAAGAACTTAGAGGACTTAGGCCAGAAAATTTCATGAAAACTTATTTCATTTGAATTGGGTGAATTCTAACCTTTAGGTGTTAAATGGTTTTGCAGAATGGGAGTTATAAGGGGTGAAGTGTTTGACTAACCCATTGTTTTGCAGGTTTGGTGTGTGGGAATTGAAATTTAATTTTTGCACATTTTTGAAGCGGTGTTTAAATTTAATTGTTGTGCATGATTAATTGTTTTAGCACTACATCACACACGTCCCGTGGTTGGACCTGGGCCACTAGTTTTAGGATGGTATTGTGATTTGGTTTTAGCGTTCGGCGTGAGATCACGTTGAAAGTTAGCCCAGATTCAATCCCGAACCTCTTTTCAAAAATGAGTTTAAAAGTTAGGCCTCAGGCTTGGTAAGATTACCAAAGCAGTGGTTTTAATTTTTAGCTCGAGCAGCCGAAGTGGGGAGACTCGGCTAATCCTGATTACGTCGTGGGATCACGGCTAATCTTGATTATGTGCGCGAGATTGTCGCCTTGCCGTAAGTCTTTCGCTTCAATTTGTCAGCCTTTAGAGTAAATAGGCTAAGATTTAAACTCACGATTCATGTGCATGTCTATGTGACCTACATGGTATATTCTTCACAGGTAAAGTAAGTTCTCTAACTTCATCTTGCATTTATTCTATTTTGGGTCGGTCCATGACATTATTAGGTTGAGTCGAGTCATGTCCTTTCATTAATCTCGTATTTGTCAAGCCGAGTCATGTTCTTCCTTCTGTAGTTGGTTGGTTGGGAATTTACTTGTCATGTTTTCATCTCCATGAGTCATTTTTTTTCGGATGAATCCTCTCAATATTTGCAATTTCATCAGCTTTCTTTGATTCTGATTTATCACATTGTATTGTACAATGTTTTGTAAAATCTGATGATCAATTTTGGGAAGACAAAAGTTGTAGATAATATGATGATCTTAGACATATAAAAAATTCAGAATCAATGGACTTCATTTGCTTGGGACGAAGTTGGGCCAAACTCGCGTTTTTCTAAATGGATGAAAACTGCAAAGCATTCTAACTGATCGACTCTCCTCCTCGTGAGAATTTTTCGAGCCTCTTCGACTCAATTCTGGATCCCGACCAAAGAATGCAAAATGTCTAATGGACTCTGATCTTGCATGTCAAAAAGTTTCAGATAAATCCAATCAGTTTTCCATTTAATACAGAATTTGTGATCCATTACAAATCAGTCTGAAACTTTGACAGTTTTCTGACCCCATATCATTTTGTTAATAACTCCCACTAAACGAGATTTTCTACAAGAACTCGAAACATGAAAGTTGGAGAATGGCCTCTAAACTATTGGCCTGCAAAATTTCAGACCTTAACTCACCTTTTTGGTAGGCCTTTCGTTCTTTAAACAAGAACCGGAGAGAACAGTTTTCCAAACAATTGTCTCCAAAAGATGCATTAAACTGTACTGATCCAGAAGTTATTTGAAAGAGATCAAAACATGAAAGTTGTTCATCATTGTCTTGGGTACAATACTGCAAAATTTAGCATCATTCTAGTCATGTTTTGAATTAATATGAATTTTTTCGTAAAGACTGACGAAATTGGAAATTGCAGTAATCAACCCTTTGATCATGGTTGCCTTCGTTTTTTGAGTCTAGAGGATGTCATGGATCGGCTCACTATTCTTGATGCTCATACTCATTTTCATCATTGCCTTTTACAGGGTAACTTGCCATGGTCTTTCAGATGGATTCCGCGGAGAAGTCAGAGCCATCATCACTTCAATTCAGCCTTGCCGGTTTTCCCCAAAAAGTTTTGCTTTTGGTCTCAATATCACAAATTTCAGACCAAACCAGCCGCTGTTCGTGTCAATCTTCATTGCCGTTTGGAACTCGTTTTCATCACTGCTCAAAGCTTGCATAGGAGATTGTACATTACTTTGAGAGAATTGCAAGATGAAATTGCCCAATGGAACGCAATAGGACTTGTTGCCCTAAAGTCAATCCTTAAATTAAAACAATGGACCTCCCTGGATGCCTGTGGTTTTGCGAGCCCGATGGCATGAAAAATGACAGTGCCAGGCGAAACACTTATGTGGCAAGCTCAAAGTGAAGGGTAACTCGGTATCGATTCCAATTTACCCTTTTTAATCTCATGTTTGACATGTCTTCTTTCCCTTTTGACAGGAGATGTTCTAAAAAAAAAAATCATCACAAGTAGCTGAGAAGAGCTGATGCATGACGTTCAAAATAACTTGAAAAATTATCCAATGAGCTCAAGTGAGGAATCAAGTCATAATCGATCCTTGGACGGCCTTGCATACTTTATCCATGAGTTACTCAGGCGCAGAAATGATTAACCTACCCAGAGGCCAGATGTCCAACCTTCGACTCAGGCCAAATCGGGGGCAATTTTAATGTGTTGGAGAGACTCTTGTATTTTGTTGAAAAAGTGTAGTTATCAGAACCTATGAAGCAAGAATCTTAACCCGACCTTACAACCTTTCTGATTAAATCAACCGAAGGTCGGCCTTAAAACTTCATTGGATTCGAACCACGTGGAGGTCTTTGGGTGATTGATGTTTTATTAATAAGCATGGCCCACAGGCGCTCCTCTCAACGTTACAGTCGACTGACGCGAACAAGTGGACGCTGAAGGAAATAAAGTATGATTGAAGTGGGGCACGAAACAGACGGCCAGGTTTATTGGCATACTAATCAAGTGGTCAGAACGATAATAATGACCAGTTGTGGGTTTTACTGTGATCGGTGGGGGCCGCCGCCGAATTCTTTTTCCATGTCTTCGATATCATCATCAGAGCGGAATGATGGCGTCTTACCTTTGTCTGTTAGGCTATCCTGCTAGTTGAGGCTGGGACATGTTCACTGTATATTTTTTCGGAGGCACGATTAATAAAGGTGGATTAGATCTAGCAGAGGCGAATGACCTTACGAAGGTTATGCCTAACAGTCCCTCTTCCAGAAGAGAAGATTGCACCGAACTATGACGGTTCATATGACGTAAAGAAAGTCCTTCCAGAAGGTGCTCTGATCCAAACCAAGTCGGATATTTGTATTGACTCTGATTTCGTGAGGAAACGAAGAGATGGCGCGAAGATAAAAATATAGACATGCGAAACATTCCTTTTATTCCATACATCAACAGGTTTTACAATAGCTCACTGGGGAGGAAAGGTAAAGCCAAACTGGGCCCTGATAACCATTACGAAAGAGCTCAACTGACTCTCCAAACAGTTGATGCTCTGGATGCACCGGGCGCTCTCGGGATTAAGCTCCGCGAGCCTAAAGAAGAGGCGATCGCACTTCTCCTTAGCCTGGGCCATACTAGCCTCATAATGCTCGATGGCAAACTCCAGGTCCGGAATCGCCGCCCTCTCGAAAGCAATGTCTGCCGTAATGTCATCAAGTCTCTCCTGCAGCCAACCGCATTTGCACCTCATCATAATATTGCCCGGCTCTTGTTCGGCGTAAGTTCGGACCAAGGCCAGACGGTCCACCAACTTTCCCCTCTCACGAACTAGCCACGAAAGCTGATCGTTTGCAAACTTGAGGGCCTTCTTGTGATTATCAACCACAAATGTGACTGTTTCCAGACGCTCGTGCCGGTTTTGGTAACGAGCTTTCACGACGGCAGTCACAAGGACCGTCTCATAAGCGAGGTTATAGGCAGCCAGAAAATTGATGAAGAGGGTCGAGAAGTTCCGATACTCCTTCCCCAGTTGGGTACCCTCAATAGAAGCAGAGCGTCCACGGTCCTGAATAAACCGAGGATTTCAGCCTCAACGGTAGAGTTTTGGGCTATATGAGCGTAACCTCTACCAAGAAGATTGTAGAGTCTCTCCCACCCAGCCAGGACTTCGGCGGAGAAGGTATGGTTAGGAGAATTGGCCATTTTTGAAAGCAGAATACGAAAGAAAGGGGGAGAGAGGTGAGGCAGATGAGCGGAATGCGAAGATGGTAATCTGCTTTAAAGTAAATATTGATTTCATAGTGACGGTATCAACCAGTCAAGATTTCTCTTATCTACCATTCTCTATTGGCACCACCCTCGTTAGCTCGAATTTCAGTTAGGCAGCGACCTCGAGCCAAGCAAAATCAGACGTCTTTGCGGAAAAGCTGGATGAGACGTCACCACTTTGGAAAAGAAAGAATAAAAAAAACGAGCTGAGTGGGAGACAAAGAAATTTTCGGCAGAAAGGGAGATACGACTCGTTCTTATCGGAGAACTCGCTCGCAAATCGACGGTGGAGACAACGACGGGAGCCCTACCACTATGAAAAGATGAGAAAAGACGAGCCAAGCAAGAGACACGCAGGAAAGATTGAGAAAGATAGAACGCTCAGGGAAGCAATACAGTTTTCTAAACCCACATTTGAATTTTAAAAGGAAACGTTCTCCTGATAATCTTCATCTTCCTCTAAAGAGAGTTTCAAAGCATACACGGTCGCTCAGAAAATTTCAGAGAGTATGGAAATACGAGGAGTGGTAGCAAACCTTGAGAGATCATTAACCAAATCGAAGATGTCTCAACCCAACACACTTGAGAGTTATCATTACTTGCTGAATATGGGAGAGGAAGAATTTGAAACCATGTTTGGGATCGAGCCCATGGAGCCTATCCCTTCCGCCGACGATGTCCAAGATCTTAGTAAAAATAAGGACAACAACGGTAAGGGTCAAAAGAAGCGTTACCGTCGCCATACTAAGGAACAGGTACAAAGGCTTGAGGATTTCTTCAGAACATGCCCTATGCCAGACGGCAAACAGAAAATGGAACGGAGTCAAGAGCTAGGACTTGAACCTTTGCAAATCAAGTTCTGGTTTCAAAATAGGCGAACCCGAATGAAGACTCGTCATGAGCACAACGAAGCTGAGTTTCTAAGAGCTGAAAATGAAAACCTTCGAGCGGAAAACAAGATGTATAAAGAGGCTTTTGACTCTGCCACTTGCCCCAACTGCAATAGCCTCCTCACCTTCGATGAAATGCATGATCTGAGGATAGAAAATGCACGTTTAAGAAGTGAGTTAGACCAGTTTATAACAGGAGCGAGTTCTGTCGGGGCAGGGTACAAAAAGACCAATGCTACTGGATCAGCATCGATACCTCCCGGGGAATGGGAGATGTATCACCACCAAGCAAATGGCATTGACGACGAACTCACCGCTATAATCAACCAGTTTAATGGTGATGAAGCACTGGGACTGTAATATGCATAGGGAGTCTGCATTTCGAAGCTGGGATCACGGGTCCTTCAATATGGCCGATGCGTGCCTGGTCTAGAATGAAGCCAGCTGATCATGGGAAAGCCTGCTGAGGGAGCAAAATCGATCTTGAACGAATGCAGACGCTTCATTTCCTTGCATTGGATGTTTTCTACTTTTATTGATGTTCGGAATGAACACAAAAGCAAGAAGTAGTAATTTCCTGTTCTCCTATTAAATGCTCGGAGCCTTACTTCACCAAACTCGGGATAACATTAATTGCGAGAATTTGCAAAACGACCCAATAGTACAGTTGTACCCAAATGCGAAATTCCTTGGTTGAACAAAATTAGGGGCAAATTGATTTGTGGACATCACCTCGGGAAAGATGACTTCAAACAAGAAAGAGGTGAACAAAAAGCCCGAGCAATCTCAAAGATCGGTAATCTGTATCGTTCTAATTTTTCCATAATCGTCTCGAGTCCTGAATTACTTCGTTTTTAACAGGGACTTTAAATGGCCTTGAAAAGAACCGGGACGTGGAATTGTCCAATGCAAACTAGCAAAACCACGCCATCTCAACGGTTAACTCTTAAAAGAAGCCTCCATGGACGCCTACAGTCCAATGGACCTGATGGCATGGGGAATGACAATGGTTCGAGACGTCCCGAGTTCGATCCTCGAGGATGGAAATGTTGTAAATATTGTAAATGAATAATACAACCTTTTTGCACATTTCTTTTTGCAGAAGGAAACAGGAATACTCGACGAACGATATCAAAGTCAGAATTGGCGACAATCTTGGCCCAAATGGTGAAGTGGCCCACGAAAGTTGAAGGCAAACTTGACCCAGTGAACCTGATAAAGGAATCATGCAAAGCATTTAAGATGGAGAGTAAACCAGTATCGTTTCCAATTTATTCCCTCTAATACTGGCTAACACGTCTCCTTTCCTTTTTACAGGAAATATTTACACTAACACTTAACATGTTGAAGGAGACAACCCAAGTGGCAAAATTATGATCATCTGAAGAGATCCAGTCTGATGAAACTGGGGCAAATTGATGCAAACCCTGAATTGAAAAGCAGAGTATGTCCTCTCTATCATTTGGTTTCGAGGATAACCTTTCTGCTTTCCTTCTTGCAGGGGCATTCGACCGATGACCATGATCGTTGTCAATATTCGAGAAACTCAAATGCTGCAAATCTTCACTTGACTTCTTCACCCATGCCTTTCATTGTGCAGGGGCAAAGTATGAAATAAGTTACTCCTCGACTTAAGGAGTAGACTTCTCGATTTGTTTGATCCGCCCACACAATCAGGGGCAATTTCCATACTTGTACATATTTTTGCCACATTTGCATGGTGTTCACACAATTTCATGGTTATGCATAACTGTTATGCATGTTTAATTTGTCAATTTTGCTGGGAGTATAAACTGTACACGATGCATCGAATGTACAGAATGTGACACGATAAGACGATGAAAGGCAAGCCATTTCCACATACGTCCTGTATTTTAATCCACAGTGAGTTGAGCGGAAAATAGATTTGCATTTTCCAAGGCAATGGGTTTTCTCGCGAAAGATACGATAGTCGAAGTGAAGGAGGCATTCATTCTCCATCCCAAACACTTCAGGTAACCATTGACAACCCATTTGAGCGGTGATTTCATTTTGTAACCCTGTCAAGAACCACCCCACCTCGGGGGCCAAATGGAGATAGTTCCAACAATATCATGATGAAAAGGTTAGAAATTTTCTTGCTTGGACTAACATCAATGTTCGAGTGTTTCTTTGCATGATACTCGAACTTTAATTCAAGTGCTTTAGGATGACAAAGAGTATTCGTTTCTCTATCCTACACACTCATCCTTTGCATAACCCAATTGAGCCTGCAAATTCATTTCTCAAGCCCAATTGGTGATCATTGCTCATTTCAAGGTAAGATAACGCCTTCCCCCCAAGGAGCAGAATTGAAGATAATTGGCCCAATAGAGAATTCTTGAATGAGCCCATTTCATATGCTAGACTTTCATGTAATGTCTAGTATCATTTTTGAAAATCATCTTGTTGCTAAAATTCAAAGCCACAAGATTGTAAAGAGAAAAAAAGTGTAGCCTAAAGAAAATGGGCCTGCTTCCAAACAAAAGGGAGTCGGGAGTAAGAAAAGCAAAGGCTACTCCAAAGAATCTCGGGCAGAAAGAGCAAAGTGCCTATCAAAAGCAAGGCCAATGCCCATATATCTGTAATGAACTTCTGACTTCGAACATACATTTGAGAATTCCCGAAAAAGGATCCCCAAAGAAGTCGGTTTGCAAAGTGTAAAAGAACTACCACCCCTCAGCCAATGGTGGTATTCATTGAAGACAAATTCAGGAAGGTCAAAGATCGGTGACAAGATTGCAATGATCACCAACACCAAGCCCTTCTCATATATTTTTCTGAGCCAAAACGAGCCCTTGTTTCTCAGACCCAAATCCCGACCTACGTTACGACCCTTGAAAGTCTCTTCTGATTAGAGCACTTGAATTAATGTAAGAGTTGAATGACTTTAAGCATCGCTCGAAGAAGTTCGAGCAAGATTATTTCTCTCTCATTTTGCAGGGTTCTTGACTTGTAAACCCGGAGCAGATGATGAAGACTTTTTTGTCAATGGCCTTGACTCGAAATGAGTCCCTTTGATAAGCCTTTGACCCAGCCCACATTACGGTCCTAATCAAGACCTCCAGATCGGCTTGATCGTATCAATTGCGAGATTACTCAGACCCTCGCTGAATGCGATGATGGTAAGGTTGAGTGATTTCTTTTCAAATCCTGCAATCAGGATAAACAAGCCTTTCTCGAGAGTGAGAGAAAGCCCTTTCGGACTGAAGTCCCCATTCAGGTTACATTCGAGGTATTCATGACATGATAACCTCCTTAGACAGAATTGGAAATGCAAACTCGACAGAATAGTCATGCATGATCCACATTATGAGCATACACATACGGTTTTAATCATTGTAAACTCAACCGAATGGTTTTGCATGAACCGATGAACTCATTGATAAAAATGCTTGCACATGTTACCTCTGACACTGTCTGACAGGTAGTGCATTCCTAATAGTCGAGTTACCCTCCGAGGTCTCGAAATTCATCCAGAGGCTATTGAACAAACAAGCCTTGTTGGCTAATGCTCGCCAAGCATTTCAGGTGAGTATATCTTCAGCCTGAACCTTTCAATTCTGATGATTGTCTGGGTGCTCGAATCCATGCGACACATATAGTCATTCAGTGAACAAGCAGGCATAATACAATCAGTCTGTCTATGCCTCGATCATTAACTCAGAAGATCCAGGTAAGTCTTCTGAACCCTGCGACTCATGATCAACATGCTCTCATGAAGTCTTCATCAGCTCACGATTGATATAATCTCGTGTTCTCAAGCTTTATCAAATCATGATTGACCAACTCTCGTGTTCTTGATCTTTGCCTCATCGGTTTATTCCTAAAGTGATGGGACAACAAAAATTGGGTTTGAGCTTCTGCAGGATTCCTGGTTTCCCCAGATCCCAAAATGGCACCCTTCATGTAAGTGAAATTGGGTTTGAGCGTCTGCAGGATTCCTGGTCTCCCCAGATCCCAGATTGGCACCCGAAAATCATTTTCTCAATCAATACCTCTTCAGTCTACCCAAAAGGTGACATTTAGGGTATACTGTCTCTAGAGCCCTTCCATTGGAGACCCCAACACGGAATGGTCCATGATCAAAAGTCCTTCTTACAGGCATCAAAGTCCTTCTTACAGGCAACCCAAAGTCCTTTTTACAGGCGACACAAAAGTCCTTTCTATAGGCACCTAAAGTCCTTCCTACAAGCAACCCAAAGTCCTTCTTACAGGCACCAAAGTCCTTCTACAGGCAACCAAAGTCCTTCTTACAGGCACCAAAGTCCTTCCTACATGCATCAAAAGTCCTTCTTACAGGCACTCAAAGTCCTTCCTACAGGCACTAAGTCCTTTCTACAGGCAATCAAAGTCCTTCTATAGGCAATCAAAGTCCTTCTTATAGGCACCAAAGTCCTTTCTATAGGCAAACCAAAGTCCTTTTTATAGGTACCCAAAGTCCTTTCTACAGGCAAACCAAAGTCCTTTTTACAGGCGAACCAAAGTCTTTTCTACAGGCAACCCAAAGTCCTTCTTACAGGCACACGAAAGTCCTTCTTACCGGCAATCAAAGTCCTTCTTACGGGCAACCCGAAGTCTTCTTACAGGCACCAAGTCCTTTCTACAGGCAATAAAATCCTTCTTATAGACAACCAAAGTCCTTCTTACAGGCACCCAAAGTCCTTTCTACAGGCAAACCAAAGTCCTTTTTACAGGCAAACCAAAGTCCCTTCTTACAGGCACCCAAAAATCCTTCCTACAGGCACCCAAAAGTCCTTCCTGCAGGCACCAAAGTCCTTTCTACATGTACCCAAAGTCCTTCTTACAGGCACTCTAAAGTCCTTCCTACAGGCATCCAAAGTCCTTCTTACAGGCATCCCATAAGTCCTTCTTATAGGCAAACCAAAGTCCTTCCTACAGGCAACCAAAGTCCTTTCTACAAGCAACCAAAGTCCTTCTTACAGGCACCAAAGACCTTCTTACAGGCAACAAAAGTTCTTCTTACAGGCGTCCCAAAAGTCCTTCTTACAGGCACCAAGTCCTTTCTACAAGCACAAAGTCCTTCTTACAGGCATTTCATGGGGTGACTGTTGACACATGATTTTCAATCACTTTTTCTCTTTTAAAATTAATAAAAAATTCATAAAAATTCATAAAATTGAAAATTCAACTTTGGGGACCTTGGCTTAGCCCAGGGAACTAATTTTGATCAAAAATGATTTATCATATTTTCAATATTTTTCGGTATTTTTATTTTCGAAATTAATATAAAATCCATAAAAATTCATAAAATTAGAAAATCAAACTTTGGGGACCTTGGTTAAGATTAGGGAACCAATTTTGACCAAAAAATGATTTTTCATATTTTTTACATTTTTTTAGTTTTCTTTTCGAAATTAGGAAAATTTGAAAATAAAATTGCTTTTGAGGCCACCAAAATATAAGAAAACAGTAAATATTTTTCTTTTAATTTTCTCTTTATTTTGGTCAAGAAAATCAGCAAAAATTAATCTGGAATTGAAAATTACTTTTTTAGATTGATAAAAAAGTTTAGAAAATTCGTTTTATCTATATAATTTTAATTTTTCGCCTTTTTGGAGTCGTGACGCTGTCTTTCCATAATCCAAATATTCACCTAGACCCCGTTGTACCCAGGATGTTTATGATATTTGATAAAGCTTGGAGATGAATTAAACCAGTTCTCGGTGGATAAACTCGTCGATACGCACGCGGAAGTGAAGGATCTCCCAAACAAGCTAAGGCTGGGATACACTAATCTAGTCTTGCTGTTGTTATTCGAAACACTGCGACGGCATCCGAGAGCTACAGAGAGTCAGTTAATAACGTGAGGATACCTCGCCAGGTGGCAGACAAATAAAAGAAGGATGAAAATGGAAAAAATAATGATGCTAAAGACTCTCGTGGAGGTCTGTGTGAACGAAAAAAATGGAGACTCAAAGAAAAAGTGCGGGTACAGGATCCACTAAAGAGAAGAGGAGAGCACCGAAAGTGGGGGAAAATAAAAAAATGGCAATTACAGGACGAAGAATTTCACTAGATTGCTACAGCGTACAGGAAGATGTGAAGGTTACTGTGCATGGTGGATCAAATATTGGCCGTCCACAGACTGCTGGAGGAGCTGGGGACATACTTCGATGCATATTTTCTCGGTTACGCGTGGCAATGACTATTTTACCACAGAAACAGAGACTCCTTGGCTTGATTTTCCACAAGTCTCATACTGTCTCACGTGATTGTAAAAAAACGGTGCAAAAATGCTGATTCCACTTGTTTGGACTAGAGTTCAGGTAAGAGGCCAAGTCAGTGAGTATCGAGGGAGCAGTATTACTTTTGGATTGGCCAAATTTCCAGTCTCAGAATTGAGCTTGTCGCTGAAGAACTATTAATGAGTAATTTTATCATCAAAGACGGTCATAGGTGCTCATAATAAGATAACTTTTTGCCCTTTTGATTTCTTGACAAAAGAGGAGAGTGGAGGACAAAAAGTGGACATGGGGACGAAAGGATGTCTCTCGGCAGAAAGTAGAAGGAGATGGGGTCGCCACGTCAATGAAAAAATCAGATAGTGGAGAAAAAGAAAAGAAAAACTTTGACCAGCTGTTTGTTGGAAGGTTGACGCACGGATGTTGTTTTTGAAGGGAGGGGATTGTTCGATGAAATGCGAGGCAATTTTTATTAGACGACATGCACGTGGGTGGGGATCTTTCGGTCAAAGTAGAAAGGAATTGGGGATAAAACTTAAGGGGGGTTTTTCGAAGGAGGACAGGGAGGAATCGTCACAGGGGGCTCTCGATTCTTTTGACGAGTACTAACTGTAAATATAAATTCATAATCGCAAACGATCAATTCAAGCAAAACTAGAAAGCGGAAACCTTGGATCGATTACACGAACTTATGGTCACCGAGAAGGATGAAGAATAGAACACTACCTGTTGATGCCATCCGTAATAAACCGTTGATGCGACAAGTTCACAAACAGCAAAAGTCTTTTCCCCTTTTCCTTCCCGTACGGCTGCTCGATGGAGAGAGCGTAAAAGAAAACCCTACCGACCGCCAGACGTTCTGTCTTTTCACACTTCGTCAAAATAATTGACGTTTATCTTTTATTTCTCTTTTTAAACGTCAAAAGTCGGTTTCACCCCCTTTTAATTAAAGGGTCTGAAGGACAGGGGAAGGGACCTAGCCGTAAATATATACAAACCGTAACCTATGGTCCTATCCATCAACAGACCATAGACAAAAAATAGCCTACACCCAGCCGTAAGCCAAATTAAATCAAACGAGATGCGCATATCCCAAACAACTTTACTGATCACATAACTTTCGCGGGATTTCATGTACTGTCTTACGTTATAGCCCGTTTTATAAAAAGTAAATTAAAAATGACAATTAATGGAAGCCCCAAACAAGAAAAAATTTCTAACATTCTCCCACTTGGACAAACATTAATTGTATCCTCAAAAAAAAACTTTTCAAAAGACTCTCGGGCTATAACTACTGTATGGCCAATACAAAGACAACATCTCAAACAACCCCGACCAACTAATCACTGGACATCGAACTATGACCGTCAGAGCATCTATCAACGATACAAGACAACCATAATCACAACACCAAGTAATCAAGCCGTCACGGGTCAATGTGGCGGTGTAGCGAAATAACATCCTTTACGTGATCAAATTTGATGCTATTCAGTCGGTCCTCATCTTCTGTAACTTTACGCCATAATGAGCCAGAAAGACCTGTGGGCAAAAACTACCCCTTATATGTCTCACAAACCTTAATACGCACAAACTTTACAATGCTTTATTTGAGACAAACTTTAGTGACTAAACCGTCCTACTCAAGACTAAGCACTAAGTCTCAAGATTTTCTTTAGTCTTGTCATGTGCACATGAGATATATATATATATATATATCTCATGTGCACATGACAAGAAACTAAAGAAAATCTTGAGACTTAGTGCTTAGTCTTGAGTAGGACGGTTTAGTCACTAAAGTTTGTCTCAAATAAAGCATGTAAAGTTTGTGGTATTAAGGTTTGTGAGACATATAAGGGGTAGTTTTTGCCCACAGGTCTTTCTGGCTCATTATGGGCGTAAAGTTACAGAAGATGAGGACCGACTGAAATAGCATCAAATTTGATCACGTAAAGGATGTTATTTCGGCTACACCGCCACATTGACCCGTGACGGCTTGATTACTTGGTGTTGTGATTATGGTTGTCTTGTATCGTTGATAGATGCTCTGACGGTCATAGTTCGATGTCCAGTGATTAGTTGGTCGGGGTTGTTTGAGATGTTGTCTTTGTATTGGCCATACAGTAGTATAGCCGAGAGTCATTTTGAAAAGTTTTTTTTTTTTGGAGGATACAATTAATGTTGTCCAAGTGGGAGAATGTTAGAAATTTTTCTTGTTTGGGCTTCCATTAATTGTCATATTTTAATTTACTTTTTATAAAACGGGCTATAACGTAAGACAGTACATGAAATCCCGCGAAAGTTATGTGATCAGTAAAGTTGTTTGGGATATGCGCATCTCGTTTGATTTAATTTGGCTTACGGCTGGGTGTAGGCTATTTTATGTCCTATGGTCTGTTGATGGATAGGACCATAGGTTACGGTTTGTATATATTTACGGCTAGGTCCCTTCCCCTGTCCTTCAGACCCCTTTAATTAAAAGGGGGTGAAACCGACTTTTGACGTTTAAAAAGAGAAATAAAAGATAAACGTCAATTATTTTGACGAAGTGTGAAAAGACAGAACGTCTGGCGGTCGGTAGGTTTTCTTTTACGCTCTCTCCATCGAGCAGCCGTACGGGAAGGAAAAGGGGAAGAAGACTTTGCTGGTTGTGAACTTGTCGCAATCAACGGTTTATTACGGATGGCATCAACAGGTACGTGTTCTATCTTCATCCTTCTCGGTGACCATAAGTTCGTGTAATCGATCCAAGGTTTCCGCTTTCTAGTTTTGCTTGAATTGATCGTTTGCGATTATGAATTTATATTTACAGTTAGTACTCGTCAAAGAATCGAGAGCCCCCCTGTGACGATTCCTCCCTGTCCTCCTTCGAAAAACCCCCCTTAAGTATTATCCCCAATTCCTTTCTACTTTGACCGAAAGATCCCCACCCACGTGCATGTCGTCTAATAAAATTGCCTCGCATTTCATCGAACAATCCCCTCCCTTCAAAACAACATCCGTGCGTCAACCTTCCAACAAACAGCTGGTCAAAGTTTTTCTTTCTTTTTCTCCACTATCTGATTTTATCATTGACGTGCGACCCCATCTCCTTCTACTTTCTGCCGAGAGACATCCTTTCGTCCCCATGTCCACTTTTTGTCCTCCACTCTCCTCTTTTGTCAAGAAATCAAAAGGGCAAAAAGTTATCTTATTATGAGCACCTATGACCGTCTTTGATGATAAAATTACTCATTAATAGTTCTTCAGCGACAAGCTCAAATTCTGAGACTGGAAATTTGGCCAATCCAAAAGTAATACTGCTCCCTCGATACTCACTGACTTGGCCTCTTACCTGAACTCTAGTCCAAACAAGTGGAATCAGCATTTTTGCACCGTTTTTTTACAATCCGTGAGACAGTATGAGACTTGTGGAAAAATCAAGCCAAGGAGTCTCTGTTTCTGTGGTAAAATAGTCATTGCCAACGCGTAAACCGAGAAAATATGCATCGAAGTATGTCCCAGCTCCTCCAGCAGTCTGTGGACGGCCAATATTTGATCCACCATGCACAGTACCTTCACATCTTCCTGTACGCTGTAGCAATCTAGTGAAATTCTTCGTCCTGTAATTGCCATTTTTTTATTTTCCCCCACTTTCGGTGCTCTCCTCTTCTCTTTAGTGGATCCTGTACCCGCACTTTTTCTTTGGAGTCTCCATTTTTTTCGTTCACACAGACCTCCACGAGAGTCTTTAGCATCATTATTTTTTCCATTTTCATCCTTCTTTTATTTTGTCTGCCACCTGGCGAGGTATCCTCACGTTATTAACTGACTCTCTGTAGCTCTCGGATGCCGTCGCAGTGTTTCGAATAACAACAGCAAGACTAGATTAGTGTATCCCAGCCTTAGCTTGTTTGGGAGATCCTTCACTTCCGCGTGCGTATCGACGAGTTTATCCACGAGAACTGGTTTAATTCATCTCCAAGCTTTATCAAATATTCATAAACATCCTGGGTACAACGGGGTCTAGGTGAATATTTGGATTATGGAAAGACAGCGTCACGACTCCAAAAATGCGAAAAATTAAAAATTATATAGATAAAACGAATTTTCTAAACTTTTTTATCAATCTAAAAAAGTAATTTTCAATTCCAGGATTAATTTTTGCTGATTTTCTTTGACCAAAATAAAGAGGAAAATTAAAAGAAAAATATTTACTGTTTTCTTATATTTTGGTGGCCTCAAAAGCAATTTTATTTTCAAATATTTCCTAATTTCGAAAAGAAAACTAAAAAAATGTAAAAAATATGAAAAATCATTTTTTGGTCAAAATTGGTTCCCTAATCTTAACCAAGGTCCCCAAAGTTGATTTTCTAATTTTATGAATTTTTATGGATTTTATATTAATTTTCGAAAATAAAAATACGAAAAAATATTGAAAAATATGATAAATCATTTTTTGATCAAAATTAGTTCCCTGGGCTAAGCCAAGGTCCCCAAAGTTGAATTTTCAATTTTATGAATTTTATGAATTTTTTATTAATTTTAAAGAGAAAAAGTGATTGAAAATCATGTGTCAACAGTCACCCATGAAAATGCCTGTAAGAAGGACTTTGTGCTTGTAGAAAGGACTTGGTGCCTGTAAGAAGGACTTTTGGGACGCTTTAAGAAGAACTTTTGGTTGCCTGTAAGAAGGTCTTTGGTGCCTGTAAGAAGGACTTTGGGCTTGGTAGAAAGGACTTTGGTTGCCTGTAGGAAGGACTTTGGTTGCCTATAAGAAGGACTTATGGGATGCCTGTAAGAAGGACTTTGGATGCCTGTAGGAAGGACTTTAGAGTGCCTGTAAGAAGGACTTTGGGTACATGTAGAAAGGACTTTGGTGCCTGCAGGAAGGACTTTTGGGTGCCTGTAGGAAGGATTTTTGGGTGCCTGTAAGAAGGGACTTTGGTTTGCCTGTAAAAAGGACTTTGGTTGCCTGTAGAAAGGACTTTGGGTGCCTGTGTAAGAAGGACTTTGGTTGTCTATAAGAAGGATTTTAATTGCCTGTAGAAAGGACTTGGTGCCTGTAAGAAAGACTTGGGTTGCCCGTAAGAAGGACTTTGATTGCCGGTAAGAAGGACTTTCGTGTGCCTGTAAGAAGGACTTTGGGTGCCTGTAGAAAAGACTTTGGTTCGCCTGTAAAAAGGACTTTGGTTTGCCTGTAGAAAGGACTTTGGGTACCTATAAAAGGACTTTGGTTTGCCTATAGAAAGGACTTTGGGTGCCTATAAGAAGGACTTTGATTGCCTATAAGAAGGACTTTGATTGCCTGTAGAAAGGACTTAGTGCCTGTAGGAAGGACTTTGAGTGCCTGTAAGAAGGACTTTTGATGCATGTAGGAAGGACTTTGGTGCCTGTAAGAAGGACTTTTGGTTGCCTGTAAGAAGACTTTGGTGCCTGTAAGAAGGACTTTGGGTTGCTTGTAGGAAGGACTTTAGGTGCCTATAGAAAGGACTTTTGTGTCGCCTGTAAAAAGGACTTTGGGTTGCCTGTAAGAAGGACTTTGATGCCTGTAAGAAGGACTTTGATCATGGACCATTCCGTGTTGGGGTCTCCAATGGAAGGGCTCTAGAGACAGTATACCTAAATGTCACCTTTGGGTAGACTGAAGAGGTATTGATTGAGAAAATGATTTTCGGGTGCCAATCTGGGATCTGGGGAGACCAGGAATCCTGCAGACGCTCAAACCCAATTTCACTTATCATGAAGGGTGCCATTTTGGGATCTGGGGAACCAGGAATCCTGCAGAAGCTCAAACTCAATTTTTGTTGTCCCATCACTTTAGGAATAAACCGATGAGGCAAAGATCAAGAACACGAGAGTTGGTCAATCATGATTTGATAAAGCTTGAGAACACGAGATTATATCAATCGTGAGCTGATGAAGACTTCATGAGAGCATGTTGATCATGAGTCGCAAGGGTTCAGAAGACTTACCTGGATCTTCTGAGTTAATGATCGAGGCATAGACAGACTGATTGTATTATGCCTGCTTGTTCACTGAATGACTATATGTGTCGCACTGGATTCGAGCACTTGACAATCATCAGAATTGAAAGGTTCAGGCTGAAGATATACTCACCTGAAAATGCTTGGCGAGCATTAGCCAACAAGGCTTGTTTGTTCAATAGCCTCTGGATGAATTTCGAGACCTCGGAGGGTAACTCGACTATTAGGAATGCACTACCTGTCAGACAGTGTCAGAGGTAACATGTGCAAGCATTTTTATTAATGAGTTCATCGGTTCATGCAAAACCATTCGGTTGAGTTTACAATGATTAAAACCGTATGTGTATGCTCATAATGTGGATCATGCATGACTATTCTGTCGAGTTTGCATTTCCAATTCTGTCTAAGGAGGTTATCATGTCATGAATACCTCGAATGTAACCTGAATGGGGACTTCAGTCCGAAAGGGCTTTCTCTCACTCTCGAGAAAGGCTTGTTTATCCTGGTTGCAGGATTTGAAAAGAAATCACTCAACCTTACCATCATCGCATTCAGCGAGGGTCTGAGTAATCTCGCAATTGATACGATCAAGCCGATCTGGAGGTCTTGATTAGGACCGTAATGTGGGCTGGGTCAAAGGCTTATCAAAGGGGACTCATTTCGAGTCAAGGCCATTGACAAAAAAGTCTTCATCATCTGCTCCGGGTTTACAAGTCAAGAACCCTGCAAAATGAGAGAGAAATAATCTTGCTCGAACTTCTTCGAGCGATGCTTAAAGTCATTCAACTCTTACATTAATTCAAGTGCTCTAATCAGAAGAGACTTTCAAGGGTCGTAACGTAGGTCGGATTTGGGTCTGAGAAACGAAGGGCTCGTTTTGGCTCAGAAAAATATATGAGAAGGGCTTGGTGTTGGTGATCATTGCAGTCTTGTCACCGATCTTTGACCTTCCTGAATTTGTCTTCAATGAATACCACCATTGGCTGAGGGGTGGTAGTTCTTTTACACTTTGCAAACGACTTCTTTGGGGATCCTTTTTCGGGAATTCTCAAAATGTATGTTCGAAGTCAGAAGTTCATTACAGATATATGGGCATTGGCCTTGCTTTTGATAGGCACTTTGCTCTTTCTGCCCGAGATTCATTGGAGTAGGCCTTTGCTTTTCTTACTCCCGACTCCCTTTTGTTTGGAAGCAGGCCCATTTTCTTTAGGCTACATTTTTTCTCTTTGACAATCTTGTGGCTTTGAATTTTAGCAACAAGATGATTTTCAAAGATGATACTAGACATTACATGAAAATCTAGCATATGAAATGGGCTCATTCAAGAATTCTCTATGGGCCCAATTATCTTCAATTCTGCTCCTTGGGGGGAAGGCGTTATCTTGCCTTGAAATGAGCAATGATCACCAATATGGGCTTGAGAAATGAATTTGCAGGCTCAATTGGGCTAGGCAAAGGATGAGTGTGTAGGATAGAGAAACGAATACTCTTTGTCATCCTAAAGCACTTGAATTAAAGTTCGAGTATCATGCAAAGAAACACTCGAACATTGATGTTAGTCCAAGCAAGAAAATTTCTAACCTTTTTCATCATGATATTGCTGGAACTATCTCCATTTGGCCCCCGAGGTGGGGTGGTTCTTGACAGGGGTTACAAAATGAAACCGTCGCTCAAATGGGTTGTCAATGGTTACCTGAAGTGTTTGGGATGGAGAATGAATGCCTCCTTCACTTCGACTATCGTATCTTTCGCGAGAAAACCCATTGCCTTGGAAAATGCGAAATTTATTTCCGCTCAACTCACTGTGGATTAAAATACAGGACGTATGTGGAAATGGCTTGCCTTCATCGTCTTATCGTGTCACATTCTGTACATTCGATGCATCGTGTACAGTTTATACTCCCAGCCAAAATTGACAAATTAAACATGCATAACAGTTATGCATGAACCATGAAATTGTGTGAACACCATGCAAATGTGGCAAAATATGTACAAGTATGTAAATTGCCCCTGATTGTGTAGGCGGATCAAACAAATCGAGAAGTCTACTCCTTAAGTCGAGGAGTAACTTATTTCATACTTTGCCCCTGCACAATGAAAGGCATGGGTGAAGAAGTCAAGTGAAGATTTGCAGCATTTGAGTTTCTCGAATATTGACAACGATCATGGTCATCGGTCGAATGCCCCTGCAAGAAGGAAAGCAGAAAGGTTATCCTCGAAACCAAATGAGTTAGAGAGGACATACTCTGCTTTTCAATTCAGGGTTTGCATCAATTTGCCCCAGTTTCATCAGACTGGATCTCTTCAGATGATCATAATTTTGCCACTTGGGGTTGTCTCCTTCAACATGTTAGTGTTAGTGTAAATATTTCCTGTAAAAAGGAAAGGAGACGTGTTAGCCAGTATTGGGGGAATAAATTGGAAACGATACTGGTTTACTCTCCATCTTAAACGCTTTGCATGATTCCTTTATCAGGTTCACTGGGTCAAGTTTGCCTTCAACTTTCGTGGGCCACTTCACCATTTGGGCCAAGATTGTCGCCAAGTTCTGACTTTGATATCGTTCGTCGAGTATTCCTGTTTCCTTCTGCAAAAAGAAATGTGCAAAAAGGTTGTATTATTCATTTACAATATTTACAACATTTCCATCCTCGAGGATCGAACTCGGGACGTCTCGAACCATTGTCATTCCCCATGCCATCAGGCCCATTGGACTGTAGGCGTCCATGGAGGCTTTCTTTTAAGAGTTAACCGTTGAGATGGCGTGGTTTTGCTAGTTTGCATTGGACAATTCCACGTCCCGGTTCTTTTCAAGGCCATTTAAAGTCCCTGTTAAAAACGAAAGTAATTCAGACTCGAGACGATTATGGAAAATTAGAACGATACAAGATTACCGATCTTTGAGATTGCTCGGGCTTTTTGTTCACCTCTTTCTTGTTTGAAGTCATCTTTCCCGAGGTGATGTCCACAAATCAATTTGCCCCTAATTTTGTTCAACCAAGGAATTCGCATTTGGGTACAACTGTACTATTGGGTCGTTTTGCAAATTCTCGCAATTAATGTTATCCCGAGTTTGGTGAAGTAAAGGCTCCGAGCATTTAATAGGAGAACAGGAAATTACTACTTCTTGCTTTTGTGTTCATTCCGAACATCAATAAAAGTAGAAAACATCCAATGCAAGGAAATGAAGCGTCTGCATTCGTTCAAGATCGATTTTGCTCCCTCAGCAGGCTTTCCCATGATCAGCTGGCTTCATTCTAGACCAGGCACGCATCGGCCATATTGAAGGACCCGTGATCCCAGCTTCGAAATGCAGACTCCCTATGCATATTACAGTCCCAGTGCTTCATCACCATTAAACTGGTTGATTATAGCGGTGAGTTCGTCGTCAATGCCATTTGCTTGGTGGTGATACATCTCCCATTCCCCGGGAGGTATCGATGCTGATCCAGTAGCATTGGTCTTTTTGTACCCTGCCCCGACAGAACTCGCTCTGTTATAAACTGGTCTAACTCACTTCTTAAACGTGCATTTTCTATCCTCAGATCATGCATTTCATCGAAGGTGAGGAGGCTATTGCAGTTGGGGCAAGTGGCAGAGTCAAAAGCCTCTTTATACATCTTGTTTTCCGCTCGAAGGTTTCATTTTCAGCTCTTAGAAACTCAGCTTCGTTGTGCTCATGACGAGTCTTCATTCGGGTTCGCCTATTTTGAAACCAGAACTTGATTTGCAAAGGTTCAAGTCCTAGCTCTTGACTCCGTTCCATTTTCTGTTTGCCGTCTGGCATAGGGCATGTTCTGAAGAAATCCTCAAGCCTTTGTACCTGTTCCTTAGTATGGCGACGGTAACGCTTCTTTTGACCCTTACCGTTGTTGTCCTTATTTTTACTAAGATCTTGGACATCGTCGGCGGAAGGGATAGGCTCCATGGGCTCGATCCCAAACATGGTTTCAAATTCTTCCTCTCCCATATTCAGCAAGTAATGATAACTCTCAAGTGTGTTGGGTTGAGACATCTTCGATTTGGTTAATGATCTCTCAAGGTTTGCTACCACTCCTCGTATTTCCATACTCTCTGAAATTTTCTGAGCGACCGTGTATGCTTTGAAACTCTCTTTAGAGGAAGATGAAGATTATCAGGAGAACGTTTCCTTTTAAAATTCAAATGTGGGTTTAGAAAACTGTATTGCTTCCCTGAGCGTTCTATCTTTCTCAATCTTTCCTGCGTGTCTCTTGCTTGGCTCGTCTTTTCTCATCTTTTCATAGTGGTAGGGCTCCCGTCGTTGTCTCCACCGTCGATTTGCGAGCGAGTTCTCCGATAAGAACGAGTCGTATCTCCCTTTCTGCCGAAAATTTCTTTGTCTCCCACTCAGCTCGTTTTTTTATTCTTTTTTTTTTTCCAAAGTGGTGACGTCTCATCCAGCTTTTCCGCAAAGACGTCTGATTTTGCTTGGCTCGAGGTCGCTGCCTAACTGAAATTCGAGCTAACGAGGGTGGTGCCAATAGAGAATGGTAGATAAGAGAAATCTTGACTGGTTGATACCGTCACTATGAAATCAATATTTACTTTAAAGCAGATTACCATCTTCGCATTCCGCTCATCTGCCTCACCTCTCTCCCCTTTCTTTCGTATTCTGCTTTCAAAAATGGCCAATTCTCCTAACCATACCTTCTCCGCCGAAGTCCTGGCTGGGTG